>PVJA010041793.1:0-17653 GCA_004027025.1 Myocastor coypus | reverse complement strand
TGGGACCAGGGTTCGAACTCACGACCTTGCACTTGCCCAGCAGGCACTTGTGCCTCGGAGCTATCTCCCCAGCCCCTGTTTTTGCTTTTGATGAAGCCTACATTTTAAATTCTGTCATCATAGAAATAAATTGTATTTCGCTGTTTACCTTGACTCAAAACTAAATAAGGACCGCTCTCCATGGCATTAATTCCTCCCTTTGCACTGAAATGCTTAGTTCAGTATTTCTCTGTCTGCATTCAGGGAGTGCTGGTTCACTCACGGTACAAAGATCTTTAGGATCATATCTCAAAAAAAAACAGAAAGTCAATTTTATTATCTTTATTTTTTTCATAAAACAAAAAGTATAATTAAACAATATTCAGAAAATTAATTAAATATTAATTAAAATTAAATGAAATATTTCAAAACAAAATTCTAAAATTCAAATCAAATCATGAGTCCAACTTAGAGACCAGAATGTTGTATATCATATGTATGAATCTGTTATGAATTCAGAGTACTCACATAGTATTTGAATAGGTTAGTATATACAAAGATATCAACAAAGAAAAAGTTTCCATGGTAGTAAAGAATTACTCAGAATAAAACATAACATAAATGCTAGGATGGCAAATATATGACCAGAATTTCTAACAGTTTGGGGACAGAATATCGCACGAGGTTCTAGTATGTTGTGGACACAGAAAGTGTCCATGGCACTTACTGGTGGCCAGGTGTCAGTTGTGGGACTGAGCTACTGCTATTTCATTGATAACCACCCTATAGAACTAGACAGAATCATGACCCATAGAGTACAAGAGAAGTCCATTTGTAGAATATGCAGATGGACATATTCTGCTGCTGTATACAAAAGAATAATTGAAAGACTGCTTTTGTATGCTTCATTTTCTCCTGTGTTTAATTGTTTGCCTTATTCGGTGGGTTCTTTCCATTCTCCTTCATGAAACTGTGTTTGTTTTGATCCCTCTCTAGAATGTCTTTCAGTAGCCTGTACAGGGTTGGCTTTGTATTCATGAAATTCTTTAGTTGTTCTTTGTCCTGGAACTATTTCACTTCTCCATTAAACTTGAAAGAGAGTTTTGCAGGGTATAGCAGTCTGGGCTGGAATTGGTTTTCTTGCAGGACTTGAAGTACTTTGCTCCATACAATTCTTGACTTGTAACAGCAGATTTCTTTGCACAAACCTTTCTTTAAAAAGGAAAGAAAACCTCAAAGATAAGTCCCCACTCTGGGGAGATTATAAAGTATTTTAGATGACAAAAGGGAAATGGATAAAATTGTGGAGAGGCCAGAGAGATAGCTCCGTGGCACAAGTGCCTGCCTAGCAAATGCAAGGTTGTGAGTTTGAACCCCAGTCCCACAAAAAAAAAAAATTGTAGAGTAGGGAAAACCAACAAGTAAATGCACAGAAATTGTAAGTGTGCAAAACATGCAGAATAGGGCAAATTGTGATGGCTATATACCTGTGTAGTGTTTTATTTTATTCATTTACTTCCTTTATAAGAAAGTGTTCTTCTGTGTGTTTGATGATTTCATAATGGAGGAAAAACCCTTAGGTTTTAATTCTTTTTATTTATTGATTTATTAATTGATATTTATTTATTTGTATTTTAGGGAAGGGTCTACAGGGTCTTCAGAGTCTCACACAGTAATCCACCTGTTTATAGCCTCCCAAGAGCTGGGATTACAGGAGCATGCCACCACGCCCAGTCTCAATTGCTGTCTCAGGGTGTCCCAGGGGCAGGGCCAGCACAGCAGGCCCAGGGATTGAACCGCTGGCCCCTACACCTGCTTGCAGGTGTTTTAATGCACTGAACTATTTGGCCAGCCCTATAATTCTTTGTAAGTAACTGGTTTCTTAGAAATATTTCTTGACATTCTGCTATGTTCTGCAGGAATGCGTGCAAATGAAACTGGAAATCTTATGTGATAACATAAAGACAATGGTTCCTACAAAACTGGGCAAGAAAGTACAGACAAGGTCTGCTTTACTGCATAAGTGACTTTGAAAGATCTGTATCATCACTGTACACATTAGAATCCAATCTGTAGAAATACAAACAACAATAAATAATAAAACTGAATTAGTGGCGTAGAGCAGAGAAGTTCGCCCTCAAAAGTATCTTTTTTCCAATGCTAGTTATGTAAAATGGATTATGAACGCCATGTAGGAGCATTTAGAGATGATTGATCTGTAATAAATATCTGGGGAGGTACTGGGAATTGAATCCAGGAATATCCCATGTAGCTACATCCCCAGAACATTTTTTTTATTATCTACCTAGAAACAGGGTCTTGCTAACTTATCAAGTTGCCCAGGCTAGGTTCAAACTCACAGTCCTCCTGCCTCAGACTTTCAGAGGGTTGTGATTATAGAAGTGCACCACCACATCTGAGTAATCTGTGTATTGCTGATAGAACATTGACTGACTGATGAACTTACAGTCTACACAGAGGGCTAGGAGGAAGTGCTTTGGTTTTAGGGTTAAACAGACCTAAATGGAGCTGGGCATGGCAGTACATGCCTGTAATACCAGCACTCAGGAGATGGAAGCAGGAAGATAGCTGTGAATTTAAGGACACTATGAACTACTTAGTGAGTTCCAGGTCTGCCTGAACTGTGTAAGACAGATGCTGTCTCATTTAAAAAAAAAAAAAAAAAAAAAGTCCTGAATCAATCCCACTTCTCTTCACACATACAAACAGGTCTTCAGGTACTTCTTCACTTTTCTGAGTCTCAGATTCCTTTTGATGAAATATAATTAATCATGATGATCATATTATAAAGTTTTAGGGGGATTGAGTGAGATAACTCATTAAAATGCTTTATATATGATAAGTGCTCAATAAAAATGGGCTATGGGGATGACAATGACTTATACTCAACTAAGCATTCAGAATCAAACAAGACTCTCTAGGAGGGTGACGGAAGTTCTCCTGCAAAGTCATCTTATTGGTAAAAATCAACATAATATTTCTATTAAAATCCCTAATAAAGGGCCGGTCAAATAGCTCAGTGGATTAAAGCACCTGCAAGCAGGTTCAGGAGCCTGGGATTTGATCCCTGGGTCTGCCATGCCAGCCCCACCCCAGGGCTCCCTGAGCTGGCAATTGAGACTGGGCATGGTACCACACACCTGTGATCCCAGCTCTTGGGAGGCTGTAAACGGGCGAATCATTGTGAGTCCAATCTAGTAGTAAGACCCTGAACACCCTGTAGATCCTTTCCTAAAATAAAAGAAAAAGAAACACTAATACATTTAGGGATATAGCCAAATAAGAATTATGTGGCGGCCATCACTTGGCCTGCTTAGGCACCATACAAAAAAATAAAGAAAGAAAAGAAAGGATGAGATGTCACCAGTTTCTGAATCTCAACTTTTGTCATAAAAATAAAGTATTTGAAGTCATTTTTCCAAAGAACAACAAACAACAACAACAAAAAATCTTTCCTAAATCCACTGAAACATCAGATAATTTGTTCTACACTTATCTTAAACTAATGTGTTAAAATCAACAGTAGTAGACACGCTGTCTGTCTTTCTGTGAATAAAGCAGATAGAGGTGATTTTATTAAGTCAGCGGGGAAAATAAACTTCCCCATTGCCGCACACCTGTTTTCTAAATATGCCAATATGGCAAATGTCGAATCCTGCAAAAAACCCATTGTGAGACTGGCCTCTAGGTATGTTTTCCTAAAGACATCATAATGGATTTTTTTTTCTTACATGTTACACACTTTTCTAAAACATTAAGAGACATTTTTCAGGATTCCCTGGTCACAATGTTCTTATAAAATAGATGATTTATTACTTTAATCTCTTTTGGAATAAAACTATAGCAAAGAGTCAAATAGTATTGCCAGAAAATAAAGCAATGTGAAAGACTTAAATAAAATTATAATTCTAAGTCTGCAAGAGGCTTTGTTTTAAATAAGCTATCCTATCTATAGTAAACCTAGTGGAATGTTATTGCCTCCACTGTAGCTTAATAAAAAGCTAATTTTTTTTCTTTTTTGCAAATAGTACTACATGTATATATTTTTAAAATTGAAAGTTTCTAAAGGTATATTCAAAGGCCAGGGATGTAGCTCAGTGGCACAAGCACCTTCCTAACAAGCACAAGGTCCTGAGTTCAATTCCTGGTAAGAAAGAAAGAAAGAAAGAAAGAAAGAAAGAAAGAAAGAAAGAAAGAAAGAAGAAAGAAAAGGAATATATGTTCAACTTACTCATTCTTCTTCAAAATGGAGTTCAGTGGCTGGGGAGATAGCTCAGTGGCATAAGCACCTCCTGCCTGGCAAGTATCAGGTCCTGAGTTCAATTCCCAATCCCCCCGCCGAAAAAAAAGACAAAATAGAGTTGAATCATATACATTATAAAGTAAGGGCTAGGGAGATAGCTCAGTAGAATAAGCACCTGCCTGGCACATGTAGGGTGCTGAGTTTAATCCTCAGTATCACAAAAAAAAATTATAAATCAAATCATACATCGATTTATTCAATATAAAGAGAGATAGATGCCTTAGAAAGTTTTACTTCTTGGGGCCTGGCACGATGGCTCAGTGGTCTAAAGCGCCTGCTTCGGAAAGCTTAGGCGGCTTCAGGGACCGCGGTTCAATCCCCAGCACCACATGTTGTACCAGCCCTGCTCTCAGGGCAGGCTGAGCAGGCCATAAATTCTTGCTTAATATATGTAATATTTTATTTATTATACTTAATATGCATTATAATTAACAATAACTAATCAGAAGTAAATTGACGAAAGTTGAGTTGACTTTTTCTGTTTGTTTGTTTAGGGTACCAGGGATTGAACTCAGAACTTTATGTTTGCCAGGCAGGTGCATAAGCCACTGAGCTATCTTCCCAGCCCCTAAACTTGGGAAGTTGTTACATTGGCTCATCGGTGGATGCCTCTCATCTCAGCTACTGAGGAGACTGAGGCACAAGGATTGTGAGCCAACCTGCGTAACTTAGCAAGACCAGGTCTCATAATAAATTTTATTTATTATTTTTTTTCTTGTTTCAGAACCTTTGTTTGTTTATTCACTCATTTTTATGGCTGGCTCAGCCCACCCCGAGGACAGGGCTGGCGCAGCATGTGGTGCCAGGGATTGAACTGAGGTCCCTGAAGCCACCCAAGCTTTCCCAAGCAGGAGCTTTAGACCACTGAGCCATCCCGCCAGGCCCCCCATAATAAATTTTAAGAAGGTGGCAATGTAGCTTAGTACACTTCCTCCGTTCATTCCCAATACTGAGTCAAAAAGTTCTACACCATTTCTCTAAAGTTCCATCATATGAAGCCCAATGTAGATTCAAAGCAAATATCATAATCTTCTACCTGAAACCCAAATAATCAGCTCTCTTTGTAGTCATAAACAATGACAACATCTGTTCCTGTTGATGGCCCCAAGATGCTGAATGTTGAAAATGTGTCTGAGCCACAAACCACAGGCCACGTGATGTGGCCTTGATAGTAAGGTCATCTTGCTACAGGTGTGTCATCTCCCTGAACTGTATGGTCCAGAACTAAAAGCCATATGCAGGATTATGTTCTTGTTGCTCAGAATATTGAGTCCATCATGATATTTCATTATCCTTAAATTCTTTAATGGATTTCCTTTAGGTTTCCATAGAAATGAGGGCCTGTGAAGGGGAGAAAGATGACCTTTGTCTATTTGCCTCTACAGAGAAGAATTCTATTTGACCTCGTTCTTGATTGTGTTGATATTAACATTAGATTAAAGGAGGCTAAGCAATTCCACCGTCTTTTCAGTTTTTGCTAATAAACAAATTATATCTAATAAAATAGAGACATAAGTGCATAAAAATGTATTTCAATTAACTTAAGTACAAGCACATATTTGTACAAGGAGAAATACTCTTTAGTAAACAAATAATGTTGCTACCATAAATGTATAGTGAACATTTATGGGAGTCAGTTTTATGAGTTAACAATTTAACACTATTATTTTTTAAATTCAATTTTACTAATTTCTTCATAACCTACTTCCTCTATTTTTACATTCATTTTAATAATTTGAATAACCACCTTAAACTTCTCTCTCTGAATCTAATTTGGAAAGTAAATTATTACATAGAAAACTATTTTTAGAGGTTTCTGTTGGTAATCGCAAAAAATATGCATGCTTTGGGTGTAACTTTTTTTTTTTTTTTTTTTTTTTGTCTTTTTGAGACAGGGTCTCACTATGCAGTTGAGGCTGGTCCTGAGCTCACTTTTGTAGCCCAGGCTGGTCTCGAACTCGCACCGATCCTCCTGCCTCAGCCTCCCGAGTGCTGGGATTACAGGCATGCGCCACCACGCCAGGCTGGGTGTAACTTTTAAAGTACTTCAAGCATATTAAATTGTTTCATCATTGACTATTGTTTTCCAATATATTTATATGTATTAACATGAAAATATTTGTTTCAACAGAGAAACCAAAGGAAGCAACAAAATATACACTTAAACCAGAAAGGTGAGGGCTGGGGAGATAGCTCAGTAGAATAAGTGCTTTCCTGGCAAGTGCAAGGGCCTGAGTCCAGAAAAAAAAAAAAATTAAAAGTTGGAAAAAAGATGCTTGGTATAGTAGTGCATGCCTGTAACTCCACCTCTCTGGAGGCAAAGGCAGGAGAATGTTCAAGTTCAAAGCAGCCTGAGCCACATAATGAGCTCAAGCCCAGACTGAAACATATAGCAAGACCCTGTCTCAAAAAAATAGAAGGAGCCAGGCGTGGTGGTGCACGCCTATAATCCTGGCACTTGGGAAGCTGAGGCAGGAGGCTCAGTGCAAGTTCGAGACCAGCCTGGGCTACAAAACTGAGCTCAAGGCCAGCCTGAACTGCATAGCGAGACCCTGTCTCAAAAAGACAAAAAAAAAAAAAAAAAAAACCAGAAGGATACTGTGCCATCTAGTATTGAGACTCCGCAGAATATGTTGCAGGAGTTTCTCAAATGACATTCTGTTGTACTAAAATGATGTATGGCAAGCTTCAAAATTGATAATATTGTGCTGCTCACCAACTTGTGTCACAAGCCTCATACAAGGTTTTGGAAGGGCATCGGGGGAAGGAGCTTTAAATGTTTGGATTCTTTGATAAAACTTTTTGCAAATTTGTGTGTACTAAACAATTTCAGATAGGTAATTTAGGGTAATAAAGCACTCAATTGCATTTCTACTCTTTTGTTAATAATTCTCTACAGTATACCATCCTACTTATTTATTGGGGTAGCTTTTCTATTCTCTTTGGCTCAGCCAACTTGCATTTTTAAAAGTTTGTGTTTGTTTGTTCCTGTTTTCCAGGCAGGCACTATGCCACTGAGTTATGTCTCTAGCCCTTAAAGAATATTTTTAAGATAGGTAAGTGTAGCTATGAACTTGTTTGGCTGTGCCGTTTCTCACATCTCACCTCACACGTTGAGAGTTCACCCCATCAGTTCACTCACACATGTAGGTGAGGGTCCATTCTTCTTGGACACACAGAAAACTCTTGACTCTCACAATATAACCAGAGTCACCGTTGTTTACCTTCAGCTTATAAAAATATTTTTTATGCCATAAAATATTTTTGCTACATAAATCAAATTTCTACATGATGTCAAAATATAAAACCTATTTGTACACCACAGAGAAGAACAGAGAATTTCATTTCAGACTCTACAGAGTCAGGTCACTGTGTGACACTGGCTGTTTTTGAAATAAAATGAAGATTTTCAGGGTTGTACAAACGCAACCTCAGTGTCCATGAACATATTCTCTAAATCTTAATTAGAGTACCATTTGTGGTTTCAACCGTGGTGAGGTCAACCACCTGAGGCTAAAGCATCCATTGACTGTTTCATCAGGAGTCAGATTTCTCACAAGAATGTTACATGCAGGTCTCTGGAGAAGATAGCAGTAACACTTGGCTCGAGCCCCCACTCATCCTGAAAGGGTTCAGTTGGCAGTAAGACTCTGAGGCCAGTGACCCCATGTCTTTGATTGAGAAGGACCTTAGATATGCACTCTTTGAAACTCAAAAGGAAAAGAAGCCCTCTAGCATCCAAGATCATTAAGTCCCAACAATGAGATTCCAGCCCCCTGGGCTCCATTGGCATATGTGTGCTCCCTCCTAACAGGGACCCAAGTTGCCCAGGCAAGGGATAGCTGGAACATCATGACTTGCCTTTAACTTGATTTTCTCCCCTTGGAGCCAAGGGGAAAATTGGACATAGCATATTTAAGAATACTAAGACTGTATTAGACAGCCTCCGTTCAAATCTCACACAATGCTAGCTGGTGACTATGGGCAAGTTAGTTAAATTTCTCTTTTTAAATTGAGTTAATACTGCAAACATTGGTAATAAAAATATAAGTCAAAAAGGAGTTAACCACATTGGACTTCTGAGGCTGAAATAAAATAACACATGTGACCTGCCTAGCTCACTTTTAGCACTCAGGGGATGTTGGTTATTGTTGACTCATCCACTCATTCAATTAAAATTGACCACCTACTGCAAAGATTCTGTGGTTGAAGAAACTGAAGCCAAGAAATGTTGGGTGGGGAGCTGGGGAGATAGCTCCGAGGCACAAGTGCCTTCTGGGCAAGTGCAAAGTCATGAATTTGAACCCCAGTCCCACTAAAAAAAAAAAAAAAAAAATGCTGAATGGTTATTGAAAGTATGATATTGTGAAATACTGCACACGTTCAGTCCTGTTCCCATTTTCTGGTGTACAACTCCTAAACTCCTTGCAGTTTTGAAAGTGGCAGTATCTTTGTCTTTATGCTAATAGGTTGACTATTGACTGGCAGCCCAAAAGTAGCTTCATGGTGAAGCCTGATGATCTGAAAGCCTGGGGCAGGATTGGAAGGTGAGGATCTTCAACCTCACCCTCTAACTTCCAGGGATGAGATGGATGGGCTGAAGGTTATGTTGATCACCAGTGGCCAATGACTTCATCAGTCATGTCTGTGTGTAAAACCCCTTGAAGTCAGAGATCTTCTGGGTAGCAAGCCTCGGGAGGTTCCTCCTGAAGGGCAAAGTGCACGGAGGGGCAAGGAAGCTCTGTGCCCCTTTCCCCGTATCTTACCTTGTGCATCTCTTCATCTGTATCAATTGTCATTTCCCTTATAATAAATTAGTGATGGAAGTGTTTCCTGAATTCCATGAGTCACTCTAGCAAATTAATAGGATTCAAGATGGACTGCAGGAATTCTCAATCCATGGTCAGATAGAAGAAAAGGTGAAAGCACCACTAGGCTTGTGGTTGGCATGTAAAGCGAGGAGAGGGGAAGTCTTGGGCCCTGACCCTCAGCCTGCGGAGCTGGACACTGTCTCAGTGGACAGTAACAGAGCTGAGTTGAGCTGGAAGATGCTCAGCTGATGTCCACTGCCAAAGGACTTCTTTGCTATTGTGTGGGGAAAACCCAACAAACCTGAGGTCATGGGGTTTTGTGTTGTGAAAGGATGGAGGAAACTTTGTTGTTCCTATATTTACATGAAGTTGCTGCTGAATATATTTGAATGGCTTTGAATATATCTGTAATATTTTCCTGAGCAAAACAAAGTAAGACTGAAACATAAGGGTGGCCCATTTTTTAAAAATTCCAACAAACTCTTCTTTTTTTTTTTTTTTTTTAATTTTAGGGAAGGGTCTACAGGGTGTTCAGGGTCTCACTGCTAGAATGTACTCATAGTGATTGACCTTATTTACAGCCTCTCAAGAGCTGCGATTACAAGCACACTCCACCACGCCCAGTCTCAGTTGCCATCTCAGTGCACCCAGGGGGCAGGGCCAGTATAGCAGGCCCCTGAAACTGCGTGCAGGTGCTTTAATAATCTGCTGAGCTATTTGGCTGGCCCTCAAACTCTGTCTCTCTCTCTCTCTCTCTCTCTCTCTCTCTCTCTCTCTCTCTCTCTCTCTCTCCTCTCTCCCTCTCTCTCTCTCTTTTTGAGACTGATCCTAGTCATGAAATTCAGGCTGACCTTGAGTTCACTTTTGTAGCCCAGGTTGGTCTCGAACTCACACTGATCCTCCTGCCTCAGCTTCCCAAGTGCTGTGATTATAGGCATGCACCACCATGCCTGGCTCCTCAAACTCTTCAACCTAAGAAAATCCATCTTATTATTATTTTACTTGTTCAAACTAAGGGGGTGGAAAAGGCCTTCTTGCTAAGGACCTCATATGTTCATTTCTTTAATTTTACGTAGTTTATCTTTATGTCTTTATTAAAACCTTATAAATTTTAAACATGCTAAAGACAAACAATGAGGAAGAGGAGAAAGGCTTTCTTTGGATAACTTATTTTCTCAAATCAGTGGTTATGTCCAGACATTGCCTACAATGTGAAGTTATATTTAATAGTGTATCTCATATCCACCATAACAAACACTGATAGTAGATTCCCAGCAGGGCAAATATCACTCAAGTCATGAATTTCTATAGCATCACCACTAAATCGAAGTTTTCACTTTCTATAAACACGAAATATAAATAAATAAATAAATAAACAAAAGTTCCGAAACAAGAAAAAATAAATAAATAATAAAATTTTTAAAAAATAATAATATAATAAATAAAATTCTTTAAAAAATGATATTTTGTCTCACTTAAGTTTTGTTACAACTTTTTATAAGCTAAATGCTCTCCTGGTTGCATATAAAATTCCCCAATGCCTTACAATACTAAGTCAAAGGTGAGAACCACTCACTTAGAAGAATGAGGCATGGAAAAATCTTTAAAGTTCCAATTGCTGTCTAAAAATTTTACAAACTAATACTCCCCAAAATTACATTTCTTAAATAATACTAATCACATTGAGTACTCTGTTTTACACTAGGAACACCAAGAGTAATGCGGCATTCTAGGTAACCTGGGAGAGGGGGGAAATAGCTCACATAAATGTAGACGCATTCAATCATTTTTCCACTGCTGGGGGTCAAATTTAAGGCCTCAAGCATGCTAAGCAACCACTACCACTGAGTGTTCTCTAGCCCAGCGTTCAGTTTTAATTCGATGGCATGAGTGGAGGAATCAGGATGGAAAAGAGACTCTGGGAATAATTTGGGCCAAGTCTTCATAGGTGATTTGATACTTAGCAGAGATGAGACAGTATGAAAGGTACAGAAAGGACATCTTCAGTTGTCCAATACTCTGGTAGATAAGACACACATAAAGTAGCTGACATAATTAAATTGAGAATTTCCATTTTGTAAGACCTGTGGGCCACTTCCCTGAAAAAGATTTGCTTATGAAGAAGTAAGTGGTCAGGGCTGGCTGCAAGATAGCTCAGTGGACTAAGTGCCTGCTTAGGCAAATACAGGGACAGAGGTTCAATACCCAGCACCAGACACCTCGTTGGCCCCACCCCCAGGTGCACTGAGTCCGCCACTGAGACCAGGCGTGGTGGTGCATGCCTACAATTCCAGCACTGAGGAGACTGAAAGCATGAGAATCACTATGAGTCCAAACTGCGTAGTGAGACCCTGTACTACATACATAAAGAAGGAAGAAAGAGGAGGAGGAGGAGGAGGAGGAGGAGGAGGAGGAGGAGGAGGGAAAGAAATAAGTGGCTCAAAGCCACTGTGACAGTGCAATGAGTAACAGCTATCGTTTATGAGGTACTACTATGGGCCAGCACTGTGCTAAACACCCAATGTTCATAAGTTCAGTGATTTTGTGATCACACAAGCAAGCTGCCTTGACTATGGAAGTCCATTATGTGGCAAATGGTTTGGATTTCCTTCTCTGTGGTCCTGCATTGGATCTAGGGTCAATGATCCATAGGAAGGCAGATTTCAATTTCAAATTTTAGAAAAAACTAGCAAACCAAGCATGATCAAAAGAAATAAAGAAGGTTACTATACATGTGTTAAGAGGGCTGGCCAGATAGCTCGGCAGACTAAAATGTCTGCTTAGACAGAGCACAGTGGCCTGGGTTTGATTCCAGGCAAGCCAGGCCAACCCCGCTCCCAGGATGCACTGAGATGGGGATTAAAACTGGGCATGTTGGTGTGTGCCTGTAATCCCAGTGCTTGGGAGGTTGAAAACAGTAAAAATCACTATGAGTTAATTTATGTAGTGAGACCCTATAGACCCTGTACTAAATACATTAAAATTTAAAAAAGCTTGGACCTGGGGAGGTAGTTCCATGGCACAAGTGCCTGCCCTGAAAGTGCAAGGTCATGAATTTGAACCCCGGTCCCACCAAAAAAAAAAAAAAAAAAAAAAAAAGCTTTTATAGACTTGTTAGGGGAAAACTGTAAGCAATCATAAACATATATGCACCCATTGTAGGAACACCAAATTTTATATGACAAATTTTAACAGACATGAAAAATCAAATGAGCAGTAATACAATTGAAATGAGTTCAACATATGCAAATCAGTAAATGTAATACATCACATCAACAGAGTCTAAAATAGAAAACACAATTACCTCAATAGATTCAGAAAAAGCTTTTGAAAAAAGCCAACAGTCATTCATGATTAAAAAAAAAAAAAACTTACAGAAAATCAGAATGGATGGTCCTTACCTCAACCTGATAAAAGGGGTCTATGAAAACCAACAGCTACTACCATACTAAATGGACAAAAACTGGAAGTCTTCACTTTAAAATCAGCAACAGCAGTCCACTATTACCACTTTTTTTCAGTACGGTTCTTTAAACAATAGTCAGAGCAATTAGACAAGAAAAAGAAATAAAAAGAATAATGACTAGAAAAGAAGTGTAATTATTATTGGCAGATGAGATGATACACTACATAGAAGATCCAAAAACCCCAACAAGAGACCTGTAGATTTAATAAGGAAATTCAAAAAGTAACAAAAACAATAATAACCAAACTCAGTAGCGTAGAAGGATATAAAATGAACACTCAAAAATCAGTAGTATTTTGTATGAATGGACCAAGGGAGAAATTAGGGAAACACCTCTTTTACAATAACATCAAAAAGAAAAGAAAAATATGTAGGAATCAACCTCACAGAGAAGGTAAAAGATTTAAACAGTGAAAAGTTCAGTGCTCTCAAAAAGAAATTGAAGAGGATTTCAGAAAATAGAAAGATATTCCTTGTTCATGAACAGGCAGAACCAACGTTGTGAAAATTGTCATACACCTGAAATTGTTATACAGATTCAATGGAATCTTCATTAAAATACCATTAGTATACCTAACAGATCAAAAAAACTCCTGGGCTACAGAGATAGCTCTGTGACACAAGAGCCTGCCTGGCAAATGCAAGGTCATGAATGTGAATCCCTGTACCACACACACATAAAAAAAAAATCCTAAAATTAATCTGAAACTCTGAAACCAGAAGACACCTAGAATAACAAAAACAATTCTGGATAACAAAGGAAAGGCAGGAGGAATCACAATACCTGACTTGAACTTATACTACAAAGCTACTGTGATAAAATCAGCATAGTACTGCCCCCCTAGAAAGTCTGAGGATCAGTGATACATATTAGAATGTGCAGACATAAGTACAAACACACTCAGCCACCTTATCTTTGACAAAAGGGCCAAACACATTCACTAGCAAAAAAAAAA
This sequence comes from Myocastor coypus, assembly GCA_004027025.1. NCBI lineage: Eukaryota > Metazoa > Chordata > Mammalia > Rodentia > Myocastoridae > Myocastor > Myocastor coypus. The sequence continues at coordinate 4,117 of PVJA010041793.1, read as the reverse complement.
AAAAAAAAAAAATAGCCTCTTCAATAAGTGATGCCAGAAAAATTGGCTTTTCACATGCCAAAGACTAAAACTAGACCCATGTCTATTACTACACTCTAAGCTAAAGTCAAAATGGATCAAAGACTTAAACATTAAAACTGAAACACTGGTCTGGGGACATAGCGGTCTAAGCACTTGCCTGGCAAGTATAAGGACCCAGATTCAGTCCCTGGTACCACATGCCTTCTGGCTCCAGAATCCTGGATGGACCATGCCAGCCACCAAAAGTGAGTGTGGTGATGCTCCCCTATAATCCCAGTGCTGGGGAGGCTGAGATAGGAGGATCACTGTAAGTCTGAGCTGTGTACCAGGACCCTGTACAAAATACATGAATAAAAGTATTTTTAAATGTTTTGAAACTGAAACAGTAAATCTACTAGAGGAAAAAGTAGGTAGATATCTTTTTATGTTTCAGTTTTTTTTTTTTTTTTTTTGCGGGACCGGGGTTCAAACTCACGACCTTGCACTTGCCACGCAGGCACTTGTGCCTCGGAGCTATCTCCCCAGCCCCTAATGTTTCAGTTATTTAATTAGGTTCTTAGTAAGAATTTTATTTTATTTTATTAATTTTTATTTATTTATATTATGGCTGGCTCAGCCTGCCCTGGGAATGAGGCTGGCACAGCATGTGGTGCCGGGATGTGGTCCCTGTGGTTGCCTAACCTTGCCTAAGCAGGCGCTTTAGACTGCTGAGCTATCTCACCAGCCCCCTTAGTAAGAAATTTAGAACACTAATTTATGAGGAGAAATTCCATTTATCAGAGCAAAAATGGATTACAGGTAGCTTCAGAGCTAAGGAATAGCTTTGACTTTTGCTAAAATTTGTGAGTCCATCACTTTCTGATCCACCTTGCACTGCTCTGAAATCTGGTTATTTCTCTTTCTTGTTGTCAAAGATCTCATCCTCCTGGTGTCTGGGCTTCTGTAGCTTCTTCTTCTTGAAGTAAGTATCAGTGAGGTGTTTGGGGATTTTCACTTTGCTGATATCAATTTTTCCAGAGGTGGCAATGACAAATTTCTGGTGTGTTCTTCATAGAGGAACACAATTAAGGCTAAGGGGCCCAGTCCCAAGTAGCAAGCCACTGACCAACTGCTTCAGAAAGACCACTCTCATACCTCTGTGATGCCTGGTGAGGATGATCAAGATGGTGCGATGAGTGATGCTAGCTTGAAGTTTTCTCACATGCTGACTGAAGGGTTTCTTGCTGTAGCTCAAGAGCTTTTGGGGAACATCTTCAGTAGAGCAGTATCTAAGCATTTTTGGAAGCTTAACCACCAAGGTACCTCCATTCTTGTCCCCACCAACTGGTTTTGTGATCATAACAAGAACTCTCTTCTTTTTCTTCTCAACCTTTCATTTAGCAGCTGTGTACTTTTTCTTGTACAATACATAGCAGACCTGGAATACATAGCAGACCAGGACTTTCTGCCAGTTCCTCTGACAAGGACAGGATCTCTGCTGCAGTGGGACTGCCCCTTCTTGGACTTTTTGGCCTTCTTCGCCTTATGCTTTTTACCAGTATCACTGCAGAAGACTTCTTGGCTTCAGGTTCCTTCTTTAGTGTTTGGCTTCCCAGTTTTTTCATCTTGCAAGATGGGAGAGACGAAATCTTGAAGACATAGGGACAGGTAGCAAGTTCATGAAACTGAATAGGAAATACTTCAAAGAATCAATAACTGGGATCTCATCTTCTTGAAAAGTTTCTGCATATCAAAAGAAAAATCAGGCCAGGGAGATAGCTCAATGGAATAAGTGCTTGCCTGTCAAGTGCAAGGTCCTGAGTTCAATCCCTGGTACCGAAAAAAAAAAAAAAAAAAAGAACTATGTACTCAAACGTTTGAGGGCAGTGAAATGGCTCTGTGGCCTAAAGTGCCTGCTCAGGGAAGCTTAGGCAACCACAGGACCACAGTTCGATCCCTGGCACCACACGCTGCTCCAGCTCCACCCCAGGGAAGGCTGAACTGGCCATCACACAAATAAATAAATAAATAAATAAATAAATAAATAAATAAATAAATAAATAAGGTTTAGGGGCTGGGGAGATAGCTCCATGGCAAAAGTGCCTGCCTGGCAAGTGCAAGGTGATGAGTTCGAACCCCAGTCCCAAAAAAAAAAGTTCCTAATAAATAAGGTTTAATAAAATAATTTTTTAAAAAAAATCAATAAAGTAAAAAAGAAAACCTACAAATTAAAAAAAAAAAAATATATATATATATATATATATAACTGTCCTTCAGACAAACAACTTCTATTTAGAAATGCTTTTGGTGTTGTGTATAGCAGAGATCAAACTCATGACCTTGCACTTGCCAGACAGGTATTTTTATTTTTGCAGCTGAGATACTCTCTAGCCTATAATATTTGCTTAGAACATATAGAGAATTGAAGAGCCTGGAGAAAAAAGATCAGAGGAATAAGTACCAAACTGTCAAGAACAAGGACCTGAGTTCAATCTACAGATCCACAAGCCAGGTGTGCTGTCTCGGCCCAGGATACCAGGGGTGCCCACCATGCAAGAAAGAAAAAAAAAAAAAAGAATTAAAAAAACTCATGCTCCCCAAATTAAAAAAACCCAATCCAAAAATGGCACTTGACATGAATATACACTTTTCAGATGATGAAATACAAAAGACAAATAAATATATTTGAAAAAATGTTCAACATCACCGGTCATTAGAAAAATGCTAATTAGAACAACACTGAGATTCCATTTCATCCCAGAAAAACATGACTATCATCAAGAAGTCAGCCAATAACAAATACAAAAGTGGCTGTGAAGGAAAATGAACCATTGTCTATTGTTGGTGGAAATGCAGAATGGTACAACCACTTTGGAAATCAGGATGGAGATTCCAAAAATCTAGCATTGGAAGTCCCATTCAGTGCTGCTATTCTTCTCCTATGTATTTTTCCAAAAGAAATGAAAACATACCACAGGGATATATATGTACTCATGTTTATAGCAGCACAATTTGACATAGCTAAGTTTGTGTGTGTGCGTGTGTGTGTGTGTGTGTGTGTGTGTGTGTGTCTGGCACAGTGCACTTGGAGGGTGGGATTAGATTGGCATGTAGTGCCAGGGATTGAACCATGGTCCCTGAACATGCTTAACCTTGCCTAAGCAGGTACTTTAGACTGCTGAGCTGTCTCACCAGCCCAACATAGCTGTCTTGGAGGCAACTCAAATGTTCATAACTGAGGAATGCATAAAAAAAGATGTGGTATTTTTACACAATGGAGTATTACTCAGTTATAAGAAAGATAACTAGAGGACAATATGCAGTATGTCAACTTTCAAAAAAGAAGAAAGGGGAAAAGAAAAAAAAAGTAATGTTAATTTAAAAGTGGTAATGTTTAATTGATCAATCTTATATACTTTTTTTTTTTTTTTTTTTTGAGACAGAGTCTCACTGTGCAGTTCAGGCTGGCTTTGAGCTCACTTTTGTAGCCCAGGCTGGTCTCGAACTCACAACGATCCTCCTCCTACCTCACCCTCCCAAGTGCTGGGATTACAGGCGTGAGCCACCAAGCCCGGCTTATACTTATATGTATTAATATAAACTGATCTGATGATGAAAATATGTAATATAACCATTGTTAAATTTAAACAATAAAAATATCAAATTTAAAAAAGAAAGATAACTCAAAGCTTTCATCAGTGCCACTAGAGACCATACTCATAAGTGAAGTACATCAGACCTGTCTCATATTGCTGATTTCTGCTGGTCTATTAAAAGGAGCAGTTAATCCTTTCTTCCCCCTTCTTCTTTTTAATTGCTTATAACCTTTTAAAAACCAACTTTCCTTGCTTATATTTGATCATCTAAGCAACTAATTTGAAGATAACATTATGCAATATACCAACAATTGTTGAATTCCTATCATTTAGTTTAGTGAAATTCTGTATCATTTCTGTTTTGGTTTGGGTTTTTTGTGGTACTGGGGATCAAACTCAGGACCCTGCGCTTGCCAGGCAAGCACTTATTCCACTGAGCTATTTCCTCAGCCTGTATAATTTTTTAAGAATTTTTTGGGGCTGGGGAGAGAGCTCCGAGGCACAAGTGCCTGCTGGGCAAG
>PVJA010041792.1:0-17714 GCA_004027025.1 Myocastor coypus | reverse complement strand
GTGAGCAGCTTGCACACGGCGTTTCCGAAGATCCAGTTGTGGGCTGCGGTGTAGTGAGCCCAGAAAGGGAGTGTGAGGAGGAAGAGCATGTCAGAGACGGCCAGGTTGAGCAGGTAGATGTCGGTCATGCTCTTCAGGCGTTTGCAGGTGACCAGGATGAGGATGACCAGGATGTTGCCCACGGAGCCGAAGATGACCACCAGTGCGTAGAGCGGGGGCAGCAGCTGGGCTGACATGTTCCACACGTTGGTTTTTTTGCAAGGTATGGCCACATCGTAGTCATATGTGGTGGTGGCTTCTTCCATTCTTAGAAATGAGAAAAAGGTGTGTCACCATATGCTGGGGCAGCAGGTCCTTGTCTTTCCTTTCTGGAAATAGAGAATGAAATGACGGGTTACAACCCAAGTGCCTCGTCCGAACCCCGACCTGAATCAGCTGCCCATGTGCTCAGCCTCGGCTCTGTCCCCTGAGGGCCATCAGTCCCCGTCACTCCCCCAGGCCGGTGCCAGTCATCCACCCAACAGCTATTTAAAGGTCTGCTCCGTTTTCCCAGGGAGCATGACTGTCATCCGCAGGCCAGCAAGCCTGGGTGTTGGGACTCTCTGCTTCTTTAGTGAGTGGCGGGCGGCTTGCGGTGTCCCTGTACATGCGTGAGCACTTCAGATCTGCTGGAGGCCTTCCAGAATGCTCTTCCCCTGAGCAAACCCCCACCTGGCCCTTCTCCTTTTGCCCTTTGGCTCCCAGGACTTGGTGCGTGGGACCAGGGCCTACAGACCCGGAGCATGGGAGGAGCCCACGCAGTCCCAGGCAGAGCCCCAAGCTCACCCTTGAATTCCTCCTCGTCTGACTTACTAGTTGAGAAAACTGAGCCCCTGTGAACTGCATTTCCTGTTCCTAGCTGCCCCAGACATCCCGCGAGCCCTGTCAGCTTTCCACCTCCTCCTCTGGCCCAGACTGTTCTTACCATGGCTGCAGGGACCGCGCAGGGTTCAAACACATTTCCCCACCTCCACTCAGCTGTCCCTCAGTGGTCGCTCTTTTGTTAACTTCTTAACTTCTTCCATGTTTTTAGGTTACACGCGTGTGTGTGTGTGTGTGTGTGTGTGTGTGTGCAGGGTCTCACTATGCAGCTCAGACTTGTAGTGATCATCCTAATTTCTGCCTCTTCAGTGCTGGGACTGCAGGTGTGAACCTAAACTCCATTGCTGGTTCAGTGGGCCTGGGGGCGGGGGCTATTGCAGCAGGTGGAGCCAGGGATTGAACCCTGGCCCCTGGGCCTATCTAAGCAAGTGCTTAATGTGCTGAGCTGTGGCATCCCTTCCCTCTTCCTGCAGCATAGCAGCGTCAGGGCGCCTCAGTGGCTGTCACCTCTGTTAATGTTGTCTCTTTCCCCTTGCTCCAGAACTCCTCCAGAATTGGGGCCACTGTGCCCTGTTCCCCGGGTCACCCAGCACTCTGTCTTCAGGCCTCCCCTTTCTCCTGACCTCTGACCTCAGAGTTTCCCCTGCTCATCTCCCTGTGGGTTTACTCCTGGCTCACTCCACACTGTTCCAGGCCCTGAAGGCTACAGGGAGCAGGCAGGTTACCCGCAGGCACCTGCTCAGACCCTCCCTGCCCCAGTGAAGCATCCTTAGCTTAGTTATTGCCATAACTGCACTCCCTGAGGAGCAAGCTTGGGCTTTGCCCGAACCCTTTCTCTAGGACATGAGAGGCCAGAGCCAGGAGTGAACCCTGGGCCTGAATCCTTGAGGCTGATGAGCTCCCAGCCCTCTGCTCCTCTCTGCACAAAGCAGCCCTGCCGAGTTCCCATGGAGATCACCTGGGATAGGCTCAGCTGCCCCCCGGGCGGGAAGCTGCTCTGCACAGTTTTTCTGCCCCATGAGTCCTGCCCCACACGTACATGCCCCTTTGCTTTGTCACCTGCACTGGTCAGCCGCTGGCACCTCCTTGGCAGCCCTGTGCCCGTGGGTGTCACAGGACCCCAGAGACAGTGACCAGCCACTCACTGTGGCACTTCTGGGCTCACCTGTCAGGGCCGTCTCTCACCTCTTCTCAGATCCCCAATCTCACAGTCACCTTCTCTCCTTTCCTTCTCATCACTCCCATCATGCTTTGATGGTTTTGCATATCCTTGGGCCTCTGCCCAAAATGGCCAGCGAGCTCCTATTCACCCTTCAACACCTCCTGTGCAGATGCCCCTTCTCTATGAAGACTAAGTTGCACTCTATGCCAAATCACACTTATCTGCTCAGGTCTTCTGCCTCTCATGTTACCTTCCCATACTGCCGCCCTCAAGGCCAGGGCCCGGGTCATGTTTCTGTCTCCAGCTCTTAGGATCTCACAGAGCTAAGAAGTGCTTACCAAATGAGTGCACAGCTCTTTATAAGTTACTCTTCCTCTGACACCTAATGTCAGTAGGGCTTCGCTGTTATCTTAACTTACTTCTCCCGGCAGTGCCCAAGAGCTTGTTTGCATTGGCCATACATCTTTATCCTGCCATCTCTCTACTGACCAACACATTTCACAGGTCTTGTACTTCACGGGGCTCCCCTGGGCCAATCAGGAACAGTTCAGAGAGAGAGAGAGAGAGAGAGAGAGAGAGAGAGAGAGAGAGAGAGAGAGAGAGAGAGAGAGAGAGAGAGAGAGAGAGAGAGAGAGAGAGAGAGAGAGAGTGCAGCTGCTCCCACCTGGCCAACTGTGATCCTTCCTCGAGAGTCGCTGGAGCTCCAGGTGCAACACCAGACACCGTGCACACCACACACGAGCACTGGTCACCCTGGTGCCCGGCAGCTGGCAGGCAGTACCTGAGCAGCAGGTTGTGGGCACTGTGTCCAACACCTGCTGGCCCAAGTGCTGCAGGAATCAAGCTGCTGCATCAACCCCAAGAGGATGTAGGCTCTGAGGGAAGAAGCCTTTCTCTCGACCTCTGCCGACCTCCTGGGTAGAGCAGTGGGCACATGTGGGTGAGGGTGGGGGCATGGGTTTGAAGGAGGGCCCAACCCCTCCAGCTCCTTCCTGCTTAGAGGGGGCAGAGTGAGCCAGGTGGCTGAGCAGAGGGGCTGTCCCTGAAGCCACTGCTGATCCTTTCTCCTGTCACTCGAGTCTCAGGGAAGGTGGCAGCCTGCCACGCCCTGTTCCACCCATCCCCACTGCCACCAGGGTCTGCACCTGCCCTCTCTGACTCCATCCCCAGGCTCAGGTCCTGTGCCTGAGGCTCAGCTCTAGCTTCTACATCCCTGAAGTTACTGCCAAAGCACCGCCACTCACCCGGGTGGTTTCTTCCAGGTGGCCCTGCTGTGTCAGGTCTCTCGGGGACAGAACCAGAGAGATCTGGAGATACACACTTGGCGTGCAGAAGTAGGAAATCAAGTTTCCTGCAGAGAGAGAGAGGCGGAGATATGAGGGCAGGCGACGGCAAACATGTGAAAAAAAAAAAGTAACAAAGATGCAGTTCTTCTTTCTCCAGCCAGGAACGCGGCGTGCAGGGCTAAGGTCTCCAGGGAGGATTCATTTAGAAATCTTCTTGTGCAAGCCCAAGTGTGAGTCAGGCTCTCCCCGGCATCTGCTCCTGTGTAACGCCCTGGGCTTCCTTTGCTCCTGAGCCTGGGCTTGGGCTCTTCCACTGCCTGCTCCTCTCCCCACCCCTCCCACTATGATTTGCATTACCCAAGCTCGAGGGCGCTGGTGGGTTTCCAGGGGAGCAGCACTGGTGCAGGTGGAGGCAGAGGACGTGGTCTTGCTGGCTGTGCTCTGGTTTCAGTGCTCGCATGAGCCCGGGGTCTGGCAAGAACATTTATTTAAGTAAAAGTTTCTCCTGGGTATCCTAGGTTACTACGGGTTTCCCTCCTCTGAAAGAAATTCTGTGAAGAGCTAGGGGAATAGCTCTGCAGTCTAAGTGCCTGCCTGGCAAGAGCAAGGACCTGAGTTCGATCTCCTGTACTGCATGCTGTGCTGGCCCCAGACCCCTGGGAGCACTCTACCAGCTACTGAAACTGGTCCTAGTGGTGCACACCTGTAAGCACAGCGCTGGGGAGGCTGAGTCAGGAGGATCACTATGAGTCTGAGCTGTGTAGCGAGACACTGAACAAAATGAATAAAATTTTTTTTTTTAAAAGAAATTTTGTGAAAAGTGAACAGAATTTTCCTGTGTAGGTGCCACACTCAGAAGCATCCTCACAACCACCCAGGCTTAGAGCCAGGCCTTGGGCTTTCTAGACTTCAGTGGAGCCTACAGCTAGGTTCTCTTGCTGCAGCTGCGGCATGTTCCTGAGCCTCAGCTTTGTCAAGTGAAATGGTATCACAAGCTCTGTGGGGCTGGCGGGGCTCGAATGGGTATGAAACAACTAGTACAGCATCCAGTGGTGAATAGAGTGACCACCCCGGCCAGAGGCTGAGGGCACAGCCAGCATTGGCCACGTCAGAGCTCATGGCAGCAGAGATCATGGGTGGCCACTTGTCCTTTCCAGACCAGAGTACATGGCCACTATGGTCCCGTGGGAGCTCAGTGTCTGTGTCTTCCTGGAGGGCCTCGTGGGTTCTCTAGAAGAAGCTGATTTCTTTCCTGAGATGATGGGGCACACCTGCACTCCCAGCAGTTTGGAGGCTGAGGCAGGAGGATTACTACAAGTTTGAGGCCAGCCTGAGCTCCATAGTGAGACCCTCTCTCAAAATAAAATAAAAAAGAACAAGAGACAAAATGCTGCTTCCTCTACCTGTCCTGGAGCAGCGTGCCCTGCCATGGCCTAACCTCCTGACTCAGGATCTTGGAACAGCTTCTTGGACTCAACCTGAGAGCGGAATGATACTGCCGTCTGCACACTAGAGTTCACCAGTCCCGACCCTGTCATTCTGCCAACAGGGTAGGCAGGGGAGGGCAGGATTCTCATTGCACCTGGCACCAGAGCACACCCAGGGCGATTCCAGAAAGACTCTGCTAGGACCACAGTGTTGCCAGGTGAGGTGGTGCACAACTGTAATTCCAGCACTTGGAAGGCTGAGGCTGGAGGCTCACCATAAGTTTGGGGCTGGTCTATGAAGTGAGCTCGAGGCCAGCCTGCACTACATAGAAATAGGCCACCTGAAAAAGAAGTGTTCACAGAAGCAGTAAGGGCCCAGACGGGTCCAGAGATGAGCAGCAGGGAGGCTGGCTCCTTTGTGCTTGTGGAAGCCCTGAACACACCACCCCAAGACACGATTATGGAGCTGCAGGTGACAGAGGACAGGCTGATGCAGGAAAGCTCACAGTCTTCCCTCTGTCTGTCAGACAGGGCATAAATCTAAACAAGATGAAAGTCCTCCTCACCTTCTGTTTCGTCAGGAAGAACAAAAGTCAACTCTGAGGACAACTTGAGACCCTATCTCCCTGGCAACAGCAGCAGAAATGCTATGTCTCCGGAGACCAAAATTCCTTTTTCTCCACCAGGTTACTTCCCTAAACATGTACCACTTTTTGTGGAACCTGCCATGTAAGCCAGAACCCGAGGCACCTTTCTGAGACTGACGAAGCCCCTGGATCTGCCCATGTGTCTCTGAAACAGACCTGCTGACGCGCTTCTGCTTCTCCTCTTATCCTGTTTTCTATTACTGGGGTCTGTTCCAACTAAGAACTTGTCCCAGTTGGGGAAAAAAGAGTTTTTCTATCTTATAACTTCAAGTCTCAGAAAGTTAAGCAATGTCCCGGGAGCTGAAACGAAAGGGTGACATTGGCCCAGCTCTTTGACTTCTGGCAGGGACCTCCAAGCGGGACCCGGGAGGAAGGGTAGACAAAGGCTTCCTGTGAGGATCTGAGGGGACACGCAGCCACCAAACCCAGCTGGTGGGTATTCTTGCTGCTTCCTTTTCACCCGATCACATAGGCACCGAGGCAAGTGGCCCCTGGAGTGGCACATCTTACAGCTCTTGTCTGTACCTGCACTGAGAGGGAACCGTGCAAGGCACTCCTGCATGAGCCTGGGCATTGCGTGTCTTCCATTAAGATTGGCCAAGCTCACAATTTCTGGGCTTCTCAGACTGGAAGACGAGCTCTGTGTTGTCTTGTGGGAAAGAAAATGTCACTGCGCGCTTTGGTCTGGTGGCTCTGCTGACTAAACAGGTGTGTCCAGCATCACCTCAAGGAGGGCAGGGACTGGGGTGAGTAGCAGCTCTGTTCTTCTGCAATGCAATAACATGAACCTAGTTCATGCTTCTCCCTGGGCACCGAGGGAAGTTAGACTGGCACGGGGAGGAGACACTGGGAGCCTGCTGACTCCCTTGGAGGGCCTGCAGCTGAGCTAGGGGTTCAACCGTTCAGGCTGGAAGCTGAGTTTGTCCTAAGCGCCTTCCTCTGTGCCACTCCGCAGGTGGCAGCACTTGGCCCCGATGGCTGGAGGGGGCCCGTGAGGACAAGAAGGCAGGGAGAGGTCACAGAAGCCTGAAGGTGCTGTGGGGCTGCCCGAAGCTCCCCTGTTCCTCGGCGTGGGTTTGTCAGTTGATACCTTAGGAAGGCAGAGAAATTCATGCCATCATCAGTATCTTTGGCTTGTGGTTTCTCTGGTTTTCATGCTTCCTGTGACCTACTAAAATAGACCAGTGAGCTCTAGGATTTTACACCTTCAGTTTGGGCTAAGCACAATCCGGAATAAGACGATACCGTAGAAAAAGCAGGGCTGAGTTCCTTCTTGTTTGGGTCATGTCTTCATAATAAAAGCCAGACTCTTTCCACTGCTTTTGTACTGTGGGACCAAGGGCCAAGAAGCCCAAGAAAGGCCAGCAACTGTGCATGAGTCTCAGAAACGTCTGTTAGCAGAAATCACCCATGAGCCTCCCCCTCTTCTATATTCACCCCAGTGTCCAGATGAGCTCAAACCTGACAAGACTGTGATTAAACACAGACAGGACAAGGTGGCCAAACTGGTCCCTAGAGTCTTGGTTGACTTAGAAGGTCAGATGTCTTCATAACTTTGGGTGAAATAAACTTCGGGGGAGAACAGGTGCGGTCAGGAGCGTTGCCACCTCCACCTGATAGAAAGCTCTCTCATGGAGCTGAAGAGCTGGGCCTGAACTCTGCATTAGGGAGCGACTCTTGGGTCCGGGTGTGATCCCCATGGCCTCTGTGTGGGCACCTCAGAAGGCACCTGTTCTAGGAAGTAAGCCATAATGGAGACAATCCAGAAAAGTCAGTTATGGATGCCCCTGGGACATTACTGTCACCCCTCACAGAGGAGCCCGGTCCAAGCCTGAGGCTGAGTGAGTCACCGAGAGAGAGACTGACTCAGGATGAGGTTTTGTGCACATCAGGTGGCTTCCGAGGTGCCCCAGGGAGGGGCACGATGCTATGATTAGCAAACCCCAATTGTACCCTGTGTAGGTACAAGTGACACAAAAAGAAAGCCATAGAGCAGCACAAGGTAGATGTTCTGATTGGTGAACATCGCTGGTCCGGCTCTGGGTAGGCAGAAGGCCCTGGAGATGGCAATATGGACCCTGGCCCTCACAGCAGGTTGGGTCGTGGCCAGAGGTTGAAAACTCTGCAGGAAGCCTGGGCCCTTGGAGGTAGGGAGCACAGGAACGTGGAGGAGAGACCTCCGCTCTGCCATTAAGACCTATGGACTCTGAGGAAAGGATGTGTGTGGAAAGCGAATGTTGCTTCCTTATAAAACCAACAAAAAGACAAAGAGAAAAGATGCAAATGTCTCCATCTGGAGCAAGTGGGACCCTTGCTGCTGGAATAAAATGGTGATAAGAAAAGATCACAAGTAACTATACCCCAAAAGTTAACTAGAGGACATGAACAAATCCCTCCAGAAGAAATAGAAACAGACAACTGGAAAAGATTTATAATGGAGAGATTATATTAGCATCAAATTTCTCCAAAACAACAGCAGAAGCCTGTGCTGGATGTTTCCACTGGTAAGTTCTCCAAATATTTAAAGAAAAATGAGTCCAAGTGCTTCTCAGTTCTTTCCAATATAATAGAAGAGGAGGGGATGCGTATCCTTTCAAGCCCAGTATTACTGAGGTAGAGAAGCAGAGAAAGACATCACAAAAAGCCTACCTAGAATGCCTTAGGGGTAGAGATGCCAAGACTCTCAGAGAAAGAGGATGTTGGCAGCTTCCTGTGTGGTGCACGGGTCTCGAGGTGAGCTTCTAACGGGGTCTCTGCGCACGGGCGTGGGGATCTAGGGACAAGCTTGGAGGGAAAGTTAAGACTCCACAGCTTGTGTCACTGTCACTCAATTACTTTGAATGTCTAAAATCCAGGCTCTGGTTTTGCTCTTGAACTCCGACTGCCTGTTACGTGAGCACCTGGCCCTGGCGGCTGGCTCTGCGCCTGAGCCGTAGGCAGCGCCCTTCTCTGTCTGGGCTCCAGCTCGAGCCTTCAGTCCTGACCAGGTGTCTCCTGCCCTCCTGGAAGTCTCACAGCTTTTATTATTCCTTGGCCCGCTTGTCAGTTTTACTGCTTTATTCCTGTCCCTCAGGGTCCTTTCAAGCCACAGGAAATTAGGAGAAATTGTTGGTGATTGCCTATCTACACAGGCCTTATGGGCTGTAATTTATTAAGTTCTGGTTTTGCCCAAATGCTGGGCATGCCTTAATAATAAGCAAAATATTACAAAATTTAGATAGGAAAGAAAAAACTATTTTCTTGGCTTATAAAGATATAGTAATTTTCTCAGTAACTTTTCTCTTGTTTCTGGGACAAAATACCTGACACCCAAAATTATGGAAGGAAAGCTTTGTTTATTTATTTATTTATCTATTTATTTAAAATATTTATTTGGTACAGGGTCTTGCTATGTGTCTCAAGCTTGTAGTGATCTTCCTGTTTCAGCCTCCCCAGCCCTGGGATTATATGTGTGTGTGCCACCCATGCCCAGTCTCAGTGGGCACAGTGTACCCAGGGTTCAGGTTGGGGGTGGGGGTGGCACAGCATGCAGTACCTGGGATCAAATTCAGGTTGGGGCTTAGACCACTGAGCTATCTCCCCAGCCCAAGGAAAGATGTATTTAGCTTGCCACTTGTGAAGGTTTCAGTCCATACTCGGCAGCTGGCTCCAAGGCAGAGGGGCGCGTAGCAGAGGACAGCAGTTCTTGGTGGCAAAAAACAACCAACAGCAAGGGCAGAAATGGAGGAGCAGTGGCAGAGAGCAAGCCTCCCTCGCTTCCTCATACCGCAGTCAGGCTGCCTGCCCCAGGGCGGGTGGAGCCCTCACACCCGTAATCCCAGTATCGGATCATGAATGTAATCACACACTCTAGCAGCTGCTCCGATGTCTGTATGGAGCTCTGGGTGACAACCACACACAAAGCATAACAGTAACTGAATGATCAGTTATCAATAAGGAGTGGGAAGAAAGTATGAAGAGAAATTTCACCTCATACAATTTGATTTTAAGGTAAACATGGATGTTTCAGTAAATGAAGCTGATGTTTCTTCTGGATTCCAGAACTCAAATCACATTTACAGATCTGTAATTCTGCTTCCGTTAGGTTTTAATGCTAACCCGGAAAGCTGTCAGTTTTAGTTTTTTCTATAGAGAAAATATTGTCCCATTTATGTGTCAAACACCTGCATGGACTTGAAATACAATCATTTTAAAAAATGTTGGAGTTACCTGTACAGTGCTTTTTCTACAGTTGAACATAAAATGTTTTCACTGTAAAATGAGTTAATGTATAAAATATTCCATGATGCCATAATAAAGATATTAGTGCCTTAAAAAAATTTCTCAGCAGACTGTAAGCAAGCTGAGTCCAACAGTGTACTAAAAGCAGTGGACTCCACAGCCAGGTCTGATCTGTCCAAAGAATGCAAATATAGTTCAACATTAAAAAAAGAGTCCCAGAGTAACACACTGTATTAATGCAAAGAAAATAAAACAACAACCCCATGGTATCATCTCAATTGACACAAAAATAATTTAACAAATCCAATATCATTCATGGTAAAAACACTCAAGAAGTTGGAATGGAAGGGAAGTTTCTGAACATGATCAAAGGCCATTTGTCAAAATGCAACAGTGAGCCTCATACTCAGTGGAGAAAAGCAGAAGGATTTCTCTCTGAGATCAGGAGTGAGACAAGGATGCCCAGTTGGTATCACTGAGGCTCACCATCCTATAACATTTTAGCCACAACAGTTAGGCAAGAAAAGGAAATAGAAGGCATTCGAATGAAGAAAATTATTTCCACTAAAAGATGTCATGATCCTCTAGGTGGATCGAAAACAATCCATAAAAGCCTGAGCTAATAAAAAAATTAGCAAAGTGGCAGAGCACATGGCCCTCCCTCAAATTCACATGGCACTGGAGGAGGTCCTAACTAGCCAAGAGGAAAGATATTAAAAACCAAAAAGAACTCTACATGCTAACTGCTATTTTCACAAAACTGATGGAGATTCTTGGTACAAGCGCCTCCTCCACCTTGTACGCCTGCTTGCGTGTTCTGGCCCCGACCGTTTTTCCTATCTTTTCTCCTTTCTCTCCTCTTCGTTGTTTAACCCATAAGCCCCATTTCTTTCAGGTTAACTCTATGCATTATGCTTGCAGGTTTTATTTCTTCTTTTGGGTTCTTACACTATGAAAATGACACTTAATGTGTAGACTTCTCACCTTGACTAACTCTGCAGGCAGATAATTGCGATCTAAAGTAACTACACCGAGGACAGCAATGTGGAACACAAAAATTATGCTTGGTATATCTGTCATCTTGGTCTTCTAAATGTATACCAGTTCTAATATATTATTATTATTTTTTTTAGTAATGGATGTTTTTTATTTATTTTTTTTTTTCGGGGGACCGGGGTTCGAACTCATGACCTTGCACTTGCCCAGCAGGCACTTGTGCCTCGAAGCTATCTCCCCAGCCCCAGTAATGGATGTTTTTAAAAAAATTTTATTTATTTTATTTTATTTTTTTCTTGTTTCAGAACTTTTGTTTATTTTTTTTTATGGCTGGCTCAGCCTGCCCCGAGGGCAGGGCTGGTGCAGCATGTGGTGCCGGGGATCGAACTGTGGTCTCTGCAGCCGCCTGCAGGTGCTTTAGACCACTGAGCCATCCTGCCGGGCTCCCTAATATATTATTATACTCTCTTTAAACTGAATTTATTTTTAGAAAGAAGGTAATAAAAGAGAAAGAGAGACAAGAACAAAAATTTAAGATTTCTTGAAAGTATACAGTAATATTCAATCACATGTCTCATCTTGCATAGCTATATCTGATAATTTGCAGGACAGACTTGATGATAAAAATACATGATATATCATTCATTGTTAATCAGATATTTTTGTTTTGAAAATCTGTAATATATGCATTGTTGCATGTTACCCTGATTCTATGTTTTTGTTTTTCTTGCTTTTGTTTTTACTCTTCAAAATAAAAGAAAATTATGACAGTGTTTAAAAAAAGAAAGGAGACCCTGAGCTACACTGCAGCCCTTACATGTTTTGTTTTGTCTTGTTTTTTTTGAGATAGGGTCGCACTATATAGTTCACGCTGGTCTTGAACTTGCTCATTTAGCCCAGGCTGGCCTCAAACTCACAGCAATCCTCCTGGATCAGCTTCTTGAGTGCAGGGATTGTAGACCTATGTTACCATGCATGGCTTATGCATTTCCTGATTTATGACATTTTTAGCTTTCTTTTGGTAGTGGTACTAGGAATTGAACCAAGGATCTGAATCATGCTCCACGGACCTTTTAAATTAAAAAAAAAATTGAAGCCAGATATGGTTGTTCTCATACTGTGGAGGCTCAGGCCAAATCACCAGCCTGATCTACCTAGCAAGACCATATATCTATATCTATATCTATATCTATATCTATATCTATATCTATATCTATATCTATATCTGTATCTGTATCTGTGTCTGTATCTATATCTATATCTATATTATATCTATATCTATATCTATCTATCTATCTATCTATCTATCTATATATATATATATATATATATATATAGAGAGAGAGAGAGAGAGAGAGAGAGAGAGAGACAGACAGACCAAGAATGCAGAAGAAAATATAACGGTAAACTCAAAATCTTTGATTTCACTATCAATCCTTAGCTATCATACCAAAATACAGAAGCAACCAAAGGGGAAAAAATATCCAGCAAAATTAAAAACTTTTACTTATCAAAGGACATTTCACATCCGTACATTGAAAAGGTAATCTGTAGAATAAGGGATTTTTTTTTTTTTTTTTTTTTTGCGGGACCGGGGTTTGAACTCACAACCTTGCACTTGCCAAGCAGGCATTTGTGCTGCAGAGCTATCTCCCCAGCCCCAATAAGGGGAAATATTTACAAATCACACATCTGATAAGGTTACCATACCCAAAACACACTGAGAATATCTATACCTCAACCAAAGAGACAGATGACCTAGTTTAAAAGGGGCAAATCACTTCAAAAGACGTTTCTCCAAAAAGAGGGACCGAGCTCATGGTAAAGGTCTTCAGGGTCATTTTTCAGTTGCTCCTTAGGGAAATGCAGTCCAGCCCTTAAGGACATGCACTTGACCCTTACAAGGCACGGGGTGGCAAGCGCTGGCAACGATTTGGAGAAGTCGTGACTCTATCGCATTGCTGCTACTATGAAACGGTGGAACAGATGGGAAAAGCAGCTCCCCACTTCCTAGAAAGCATCAAGCTAGCATGATTAGACAACCCTGAGATTCCTGCGTATCCCAAAGAACTTACAGTGGGTAACCAAAGGCTTGCGCGGGGTGCTCATACCCACACCACGCCCAATAGCAAAAAGACAGCAGTGACCCAGATGCTCACCAACAGGCGTGTGGATAGGCAGCCTGGGCTCCCCCGCGTACAGCCGCTGCAGAACTGAAGTCTGGAAAGGCCTCTGGAGAAACAGGAGGATTTTTTTGTTTTAGGCGAACACCAATTTAGCAGACCCGTGCCGAGAGGACTGAGCCCTACGCAAAGGGTGAGCTCTGTTTTATGCATTTTTGTCAAAGGGAGTTGGGGCAAAGCTGGAAGGGGCAAGCCGGGTGACAGGAGTGAGATACAGGCAGTCGTGGACTCAGGTTCTAGGATGTCGTAGGGCTCTGTTCCTAGGAACGCAGTTGTCAGCCACATCAGCGTCTGAGCAGAGGTCAGCGTTCCCAGGGAGGAGGAACCCAAGGAGGAGCTGCCCAAGGCTAAGGGGGACACAGCCCACGAAGGGAATGAAGCACTGATATGAGCTGCGCTAGGTGAAGGAAGCCAGACACAGTCACAGGCAGCGTGGCTCTATTTCTATGGCAGGCTTAGCGTAGATAAAGCCATGGGTGCAGCAGCTGAGGCGATGGCTGGATGGGCAGGGGCGGGGGAGGAGGACCTGCAGAGTGAATCTAGGGCTTTATTTGGGAGGTGATCAAAAGTAGAGAGGAGCAGGTGTTGCCCAAGGCCAGTGTCTTAGTTACTTTGTACTCGTTGCTGGGACAAATACCCGACACTCAAAATGAAGAAAGGAAAGATTTATTTAGCTCACAGTTACTGGAGGTTTCAGTCCATATTTGGCTGGCCCAAGGCTGAGTTGAACAGGGGAGAGAGCATCCAGTTCATGGTGGCAGAACAGCAACAATTGCGACAGAGGCAACCGACCAACCACGGGAGCAGAGAGCAATAGCATGAGTCTGTCTCCCTGTCTCTCTTTAAATTACATCAGGCTCTCTGCCTTAGGATATCTGCCTCAGGCCACACCTATAATTCCCAGTGATACTCAGACTGATAATCTCATCGTCCCAGTGACTCATGAGTCAAGTCTCAATCTATAGAAGTCCCTGCCCCATGGTTGCATGAGGCTTTGGGGGGACAACTAGACATAAATCATAATGGTCGGGAATGAATTAAAGGCCCCTGGCCTGCTCACTTTATGGTATATGGATCCACTTCAATTCTAAAAGGACTTAATAGTGAAAAAGCAAACACTATAGAAAAGAAAAACAAAGAGGAACATCGATGACCTCAAACCAACATTTATTCTTATCTTGGGTTATTTCTGTCTGCTTCGTTTTCCCTCTCTTTGCAGGCTCGTTTTTGTGGTTGGGTTGTTTAGATGGCACTGTGGCTTCAGCCCCTCTACGCTGCTGCGTGTCTGTGTTTCCCCTAAGCAAGCCATGGGTCTCTCATGCTGGGACTTATTCTCAAGCACAGGTTTAGTGACAACCTGCTGGTCATGACTCGCAGCACCCAGGACCAGGGACATCGTCTCGGCTGTCTCTCTTACATCCCACATCACTGCCAGGACACCTAGGAGTGACTCTTCACAAGGAGAGTTACAAGGGCCCAGCTTACTACCTGGTGCTTTGGAGAAAATGTGACCCCCCCTGGGTGACACAGCACATCATATACTTTCCTTTTGACTCCTTAACAGGGCCAAGATTTACCCGGCTTGAAAGTCAGGCTGACTGCGCATTGTGAAGAATCACAACTGGCCCTTGGGACCGTTCATTGCACTGTGTTCTGTGTTCACTAACAGCGACCTTCAGCATTTAAAATTTAGTTGTAAGGCCCGCATGGGCACACGTCAGATTGTCTCCCTATTGTAAGCACCTGGAAAAGTAAATAAAATCCATATGGTACAATAGATACTGTGAAAAGGGAAGAAACTGCTTAAAAGGAAAGAATGACTGGGATGAGGAAAGAGAAAATAAAAGAACGGGGAAGAAAAGATATGCATGAATACATAAATACCAAAGATAACTAACTATACTGCTAATTTCTATTAGTTCATTGAAAGCAATAGTTAGTGTTTAGAGTTATGTATTTATTTATTTATTTTGCAGTACCAGGGCTTGAACTCAGAATCCTGCACTTGCCAGGCAGGTTAGTGCTTATAATATTGTTTGAGTAATTTGGCATGCCTGTATCTGGTACTTTGAAAGGAGAAAAGAAAGAAGGAAGGAAAAAATTACCCAGGTACAAGATAGCTAAGATACTTGCATTGCTAATTTCTATTGGTGCTTTGGAAGGAAGATTCAGTGCTTCACTGACCAGTTTTGCATGCCTGTATCCAGCAATCTGAACAACCACCTTGAAGATAACATTATGCAATCTACAACCGCGCTTAACTTCCTGTTATTTTGTTTTGAAGTTCTGCATCATTTTTATTCTTTTTAAAATAAGTGAAAAAATAAAATTTGGGTCAGTGAGAGAGGGAATGACTTTAAAACATGAGCAGCTGAAAGCAGGGCGGGTGTGCTCCTCTGTCTGTGCTGGTGGAGAGCCTAGAGGCCTGGGGCTTCCGCCAATGGAACGCAAAGATGCACAACGTGGTAGGCTGACACGTGGTGCGGGAGGAATGCTCATCCGGAGCATGATGACAATACCCGGTAGACTTACATGCACGAAGAGCGCCAGGAAGAAGGGGCCCTCGAAGGCCGTTTTCATGAAGCAAGAAAGGGCGCTTACGATGAACCTGGAAGGGCTAGAAATGAGGAGGGAAGAGAGAGGAGACGGGAGGAGGAAGACAGTGCAGAGGAGAAGACGGAGGAAGCTGCAGTGCTGGGCTGAGGCGTGGGGTTCCTGCAGGTGCCTGAGTGATTTGGTTGCAGTTTAAGGAAATACAAAGCAACACAATTTTTTTTTTTTTTTTTTCTTTTTGAGGAATTGGTGCTTTGATCAAGTGAGTGTTAAGTTGGAAGGGACGTGTAGGTGCCGGTAGTGTGGATGGAGGGCAGACAGAATGGATGTCAGGCAGTGTGAGTCTACGCAGTGGAGGTGGTGTGCAATGGAGGTGGCACACGGTGGAGGTGGCACGCGGTGGAGGTGGCAGTGAGCTATCAGGCTCAGCAGTTGGTTCTCATTCACTTGTCCCCAAGTTGTTCCATCTTCCTCCAAGGGTAGCATGGGCCTGGCCGCTCAAAGTCCAGAGAGGGTGGCATCTGTGTGACTCGGAGCCTTGCTGGAAATGCAAATTCATGGGCTCAGCCGCAGCTGACAGAATCAGAAACTCTGGGCAGAAAGTCCTGTGCCGAGAAGCTCTCCGGGCAATTACGATGCGCACTGAGAGTTGAAAACCACTAGTCCAGAAACGGAGTTTTCTGTAGTGCAAGAGCCTTTGAGGTTCCGTTCAGCGCACTAGGTAGGACCCGGAGCTGTCCCCGGGGATTGGGATGACCAGCTACAGCCCACGTGGCCTCTGCAGGACGGCAGGTCCCAAAGCCAGCCTGCTCTTGTGGGGTCCTAGCCCTGCCAGGTGGCCACCCTGTGCCTCCTTAAGGCTTGGCTTTCTGTTGGCCACAGGACCATGAAGACTTGGGAAACGGCAGTGTTTGCTGCTGTTTCTTCCACCCTGCTGCTCAGTTGAACACGAGACCCAGCATTTCTTGCTCCTAAGGGTGCTCCAACAAGACCCTGTGCAGACACCATGCTGCCCAGTGTGACATGCCCTGCTCTGCTGGCCTCTGAGGCGGAGACTCAGCTGCAGTTTGGGCCCTGCTCCCCACCCCCCACCTCCCACACAGCTGTCAGTTCCCTTCCTTAAATTTCATGCTTGAGCCCACAAGAAGATCTGTGGGATGCCACCCACTCTCCAAAAAAAGGACAAAAGCTTATTTTTTTGGTACATTTTGAAGTGTATGTTATTTATTATTTGTGCTACCAGAATGAATAAAACATTATTTCTTGGATCAGTGGTTCTCACAGCATAGCACGGGAGAGTTTGCAGACACGCTGGTCAGGGCCTGTTTGCGACATCAGAACTCCTAATTCCACAGGTCTGCGTGCGACGTGACGTGACATGACGTGGCCGGGAATGTGCACTTCTGGTGAATTCTTAGGCTGCCGCTTGAGTTACTATTTGGAGAGCTGCAGATTGAGGTTGTTATGGTTTATGTCTAGTTGTCCCCCCAAAGCCTCATGGAGTCACTGGGCGGGGACTTCTAGAGTTTGAGACTTGATCCATGATCCCTGGGATTATAGATTTTGGTACTGATGGGATTATGGGTGGAAGTACTTCTGGGATTATGGGTGTAGCCTAGGGCAGGAGCTAAGGCGGAGAGCCTGAATGTAATATAAAGAGAGACAGAGAGACAGACTGGAGCTCTAGCTGTTGCTGCTGCTCTGCTGCTGTGTTGGTTGGCTACCTCTGCCGCCATTTTGTTGCTGTTCCGCCGCCATGCACTGGATGCTCTCTGCTCTGTTCCACTAAGCCTTGGGCCAGCCAAATATGGACTGAAACCTCCACGAACTGTGAGCTAAATAAACCTTTCCTTCCTTCATTTTGAGTGTTGGGTATTTGTCCCAGCAACGAGCAAAAAAGTAACTAATACAGAACTTGGTACCAGAGAAGTGGGGTCGTTCCTGTGACTATACCTGACAATGTGGATTATAAGCTTTTGGAAATGGCTTACGGGAAGAGATAGGAAAGGTTCAGAGATGTCGGCTAAACACAAAGCTGTAGAACGGCTTCGGCTGTTCAGCTTGGGTGATTTTGGTCAGAGCTTAGACCAGAAGACTGACAGAAGGCCTGCCTGTAAAGATCAGGCTGAGGAGGTTTCTGCTGGAAAAAAGGATAGCATTGGTCATTGGACTCCAGATGATTTGTGCTATGGATTGGCTGAAAGTCTTTCAGAATTTTGCTCGTGCCCAGAGACTTTGCCTAAGACTGAGATTAAGCGTGGCAGACTGATTAATCTTTCAAGAGACATTTTAAAGCAGCAAACTATTGGGGCGGTGGCATGGTTGTTATTGGTTGCTTTTAGCCAAATTTATGTTGAAAATCAAGAGAAAAGAGCCAA
>PVJA010041791.1:0-17675 GCA_004027025.1 Myocastor coypus | reverse complement strand
GTGGCTTACCACCCTCATGCTCAGCAACCCAACTAGCTCTGTTGCTCTGTGCCATGCATAAGATGATCAGCTGGCCAGCTGCAGTTATCTTTAGGTTGTACTCCAGGTGATGGTAGAAATGCCACATTTATCCCTTCTTGAGATATAGCTTGAGGTCTGTTGTCCAACTTGCTGGCTTTAGTAATGACAGAACCAAATTAATAGGACAAAGAAACAAGGAGACCTAAACTCAGGTGCCATGCCCAGGAACACAGACCCTTGCCAACTGCAAATGTTCTTTCCTGAGTTTGGAGGGCAGGCAGCACTCTAGTCCTTCCCTGGCCCCCTTTGCATTTCTCATAGCAAAGTGAAGGTGCAAAGAGATGTGTTCAACTGTGAGACAAGACCTAGGTCTATGTGAAAGCAGCTTCCATGGGTGGGGCCTCTTTCCTGAGTGCCCTCCCACAGTGTGATGACAAGGAAGGTCTCTTCTCTGTGCACATGACAGTATCACCCCTAGCCTCCTAGACTTTAGAGGGTGTCCTTTGTCCCAAACACCCAAAGAAGCCCCAAGACAGGGAAGGTGGAAAGGGCAAAGGAGGTGTTGAGGCTGTGTGTTGGATTTTTGAGTGGAGGAAACCAGAATTTGTCAGGACTGGAAATGTGAGTGTCCTGGAACCTAGGCGTTCTCTGCTAGGAGTCTGCTCTAGGGTTCCTCATGTGGGATGTGAGATGCACATAGCAAGATGATTCTTTTTTTTTTTTTTTTTTTTTCTTGTTTCAGAACTTTTGTTTGTTTGTTTATTTATTTATTTTTATGGCCGGCTCAGCCTGCCCTGAGGACAGGGCTGGCGCAGCATGTGGTGTTGGGGATCAAGCAGCAAGATGATTCTTGAAGCACTTCTGGGAAAAGCAAGAAAATGGAGATTACCTGGGTCTCTGTGTGACTCAGTAAAGTAGTATTCAAGGGACATGGCACCTTCTATGTATTGGTGGTGGGGCAGCTTCAGAAAAGGAAAAATCAGTGTTAAGTGGCTACTGCTTGGGTGCTATATAAGGGTGTGATGTGCACTGACAACTCAAAAGCCATTCCAGGGTCCTCTTCTGGAGCAGGGGTGCAGGAATTGAGTGTCAAGGCCAGAAGGGGAAGAATATGTACTACATTCTTTCATAAAATATAAACAAAAAGCCCAGGAGACATATGCCCCATGTCTGGGAAGGTAGAAGAATCAGATAGGCGTGAGCACTGAAAGAAACTGTTACTGGGCAGCATTGGGTGGAGCCATGTGGGCAGCAGAGGCTGTGGAGCCCTCTAAGGAGCAAGGGGACTCTGGCCAGATCAGGGAGCAAGATCCAACAATGGGCATGGTGCAGTGGTCTCACTCATCTCTGCCACCCCCAGGTACAGTCCCAAGAGTCCAGCCCTGCAGTCGGAGACCATCCACTATAAGAGGGGAGTGAGCCAGCACTTCTCACTGCCTTCCTTCAAGATCGACTTCTCTGAGTGGAAGGATGATGAGGTAGTTTTTGGCAGAACCCTTCCTCACCTGTGTTCTTTCCATTGGGAGGGAGCATGGCTTTGGGCCTGTTGGTGAAGTCCTCCCTGTTGGTGAGTGCCAGGAGCATCTTCCCTGGTGTCAGGAGAGGGACCGAGGTGGCTAATATTGGAGCAACATCAAGGCATTTGGGTGCTGGCTTTGAGGGGGGTAAAAATGGAGCCCCAGCATTATCATTGGCAAATAAGAGGATGTGGTTGCTACATTGACTTCAGCACTCAGGTGTAGACTTGGGGGAGGGCACAAAGAAGGGATTCCTACATTGCCATCAGCCCAGGACAGCAGTACAGCAGTGTCCATTAAAACTGGGTGGCATCCCTTTAACCCTTTTATTTTTACTGGTTTTCTAAATGGTGTGGCCAACTCTGTCAGTACTTATAGTTCTTCTCAGAGGCCCAGCCTCCCATATTTCTTTGCCCTTTGCCTTAGTTCCTAGTGTCTGGCTTCTGTCTTTTTGCAGAGGGGAAACCGAGGCTTGGGTCCAGGTTTGTTCACACTAAGTAGGTGAGGAGCCAGACTCTTCCCTGGTGGCCAGAGTATGGCCCTGTGCAGTGCCTCTCAGCTCGTGTCCTTCCTTGCTGATGTAGATGGGGCTCTCAGGCACCTTATCACCTCTGTGCAGCCTCCTGTACCTATGCCTCCAGCTGGCTACTTCTGTCCACATGGACATCAGTCTCTGTGTTCTGGGCTCCATGTGACCCAGCCTGTGACCTTCCCTCAGGAAGATTGTGGAGACAAGCCTGTGTGGACTTGGGTTGCAGATCCTTTTGTGTGGGCAGGGTAGTTGAGTGTGGAGCTTGTGATCTTTTTTTTTTTTTTTTTTAATCTGTTTCAAACTTTATTCCCAGGCTTCTCCAGCTTAATTGGCTGCAAAGAATGAATTGTATGTAAGCAAAAACTGAAAAGAGCTGCAATGTCCAAGGGACTTGGGCTTAAAAAATATTAGAGATCTAGATTTTATCAGATCCATGAACAAAAACAATTTTAAAAAGCAGTCATAATATAAATAGCAGCTCCCAGTAATTTCTTCCAAGTCTTATCTTTTTCAGAAGCTGACTTGGTTCAGTTTGCCTCATTCTTAGAAGCCTCATCAAAATTCTCCACAAGATCTGGAACCTCATAATCATCCTCCTTTCCAGGGGCAAGTGGTGCTTTTCCATCCACAGATTGGGCAGAGCTTCAGCCAGTCTCCTTAAGCTAGTCAGACTGCACCAAGCTGGTTCAAGATGCTGGGTAGCATTTCTGTCAGTTGTTTTGTCTCAGCATGGCCTGTAATGGTGAAAGTGTTTGCTGCCAGAGATGCCTGAACTTTTGGGTTGTTGAAGTGGATAACTGTTCCTTGGTTTGTAAACATATTCACCTCTTCAATACCAGAGATATTGTTTACCCCTAACTTCTTTTTTTTTTGTCTTTTTGAGACAGGATCTCTCACTATGCAGTTCAGGCTGGCCTTGAGCTCAATTTTGTAGCCCAGGCTGGTCTCGAACTCGCACCGATCCTCCTGCCTCAGCCTCCCAAGTGCTGGGATTACAGGCGTGCGCCACCACGCCCGGCTACCCCTAACTTCTTTGAAGAGAACTGAAGTTTTTTATCATCTGCTGTGGCTGTTCTATGAACCACCTTCTTTCTGCAAGCAGTTCCTTTCCGACCAATGTGCACTTGTGCCTGCAGTTTGGCGAGTTTTTCCTGGTTCATGATAGTTTTTTTTCTTTTTTTCATGATAGTTTCTTTCATCTTGTCAGAGTGGATATGGGGCAGCGCCGGGGACCAGGGCAGGCACTCGGGGGTCTTGGGTAGACCAGCTGAAATTAGGCGCACACTGAGCTTCTGATCTTTAAATGGCAATTGTTGCACTTCTTTCTCCCCTTGCAGTCCCAGCTAATGTTGCAGCTCTTTAAATCCTGGAGGTGGGGGCCGAGGAGATAGCTCGGCCGCTTGAGTGCCTGCCTAAATCCTGGAGGTGGAGAGGAGGAGGACTCAGCTCTTTGGCATCACTGCAGGGTGGATGAGCTGGGACTACTATTACCGGTCCTTCATCTTGTATTTTTTTTTTTTTTTTTTTTTGGATACATGTTTGTAGGACATAATAATTATATCCTTCATTGGGAGTTGGTACATGTATATAAAATATCTTACATTTGTTTTGTCACCTTTCTCCTCTCCTACCTCCGTTTCTTATTTTAGTATATTATCATCGGGAGGTAAGAGGATCAGGGAGGCAGGCCCAAGAGTGGGCATATGTACTGCCGAGGCAAGCACATACCTCCATTTCTTTTTTTTTTTTTTTGTCTTTTTGAGACAGAGTCTCGCTATGCAGTTGAGGCTGGTCCTGCGCTCACTTTTGTAGCCCAGGCTGGTCTCGAACTCGCACCAATCCTCCTGCCTCAGCCTCCCAAGTGCTGGGATTACAGGCGTGAGCCACCACGCCCGGCATACCTCCATTTCTTGGGGCCCTTTCTTTTTGATGTCATTTCCATTCTCTACTCTTTGTTTTTTAACAGCCTTGTCTGATACAATCCACATGCTATATAGCCCATTCATTCCAAATGTACATGTATAGGTTGGTGTTTTCAGTATGTGCTTTGCTGTACAACCAGTTTCCTTCCTTTCAGTAAATCTTTATTGAGAATAAACAAACAAATACATGTATCTGTCAGACACAGAGCTCTTGGCAGCCAGAGCTTCATCCTTCTGGTGGACTGAGGATCACCTGGTGACTGTAATAATACAATGGGCTTGCTGATGTGGAGATAAGAGCCAATGTTTATGGGGGGGGGCTACACATGAGGGTTCAGAGAAGCCTTTCCTGAGGCCCAGGACAGGAGTTAGCCAGAAGCGCATAGGGTGAAGATGAGGTTCTGCAGGGCATAGATCTATGCCTCTGGGCAGGTGGGTCTGCTGCAGTGGTGAGCCTAGAGCCAGAGCTGAGACCAGGCTGACCTTTTTGGACCTTTTGAGCCAGAAGCAGAGCATGTTTTACCTTAGAACAGCAAAGAGGTTTCTCCTTGACCTCACTTACTGTGTGCTGTCTCCATTGACTCTGCTGAAGGCCAAGCCAGGTGACTTTCTTCTAATACTTCAGTGGTTTGATAAGACCCAGCTCTCCAAGGGAAACACCTAAGAGAATGCAAAGCAGAGACTCCAAACATATTCATATCTAGTGATCGTAACAGTCCTGTTCATGATGGTGGTGATAAGGAAACAGCCCCAGAGAATGGATAGACAGAATGTGGTCTGTCCGAACAGTGAAAATATGTGCAACTGTGAAAAGGAGTGAAATTATATATATGGCAGGTGGATGAACTTCAAAAGACGTTAGCCATGAGAGTCCAAAACCGCATGAATCATTCCACCTATAGGAAATGTTCAGAATTAGGCACATTCACAAAGATAGAAAAGAATGGCTGCTAGGGGCTGAGGATAGGGAAGGGGGCATTATTGCTTAATTCATATGGAGTTTCTGTTTTTTGTAATGAAAAACTTTGGGAAACAGTGGTGGTTATGGTTACCTGACACTGAGTATCTTTGACACCATTCTGTCCCCATCCTCTGAACTTTTCCTAATGCCATTCTGCTTATAGCTTTTTCTCCATCTCAGTCTTTGACAGTCCTGAGTCTTGACCAGTTTCACCTCCTTTTCTTCTCAGCTGAACTTTGACCTGGACCGGGGCATGTTTCCAGTGGTTATCCAGGCCATGGTGGATGAGGGAGATGGTGAGCACTGTTGACCTTTCCCCTTTCTCCTGTATTTTGTGTGTCTGTGGGTCCTGAAGGGAGGAGGCCATTCCTAGGACCCTTTCCACCTCAGCCAGCAAGAGGAGTTCCTTCCAAAAGGGATAAAGGGCTGTGGAGTGGCCATGTGGGGCAGCTTAGAAGACAGGGAGGTTGGGGAGACCAGGAGCTATTGCAAAGACGGACCAGATGAAGGTGAGCCCTGGAGAAAGTGCTGGGTGTTGCCCTCAGGTATGACCCTGGGAAACCATGCTGGCAGGGAAGGGGCACAGGAGGCTAGGCAGATAGGTGGCAAGTCCACTTTATCTTGCTCTTTGCCCTGACTGCTCTCTGCTCTGTGGTCTCTGTCCTCTTTCAGTTGTGGAAGTGACTGGCCATGCCCACGTGCTTTTGGCTGCCTTTGAGAAGGTAAGTGTCATCCTAGTCACTGTCCTGGGAGCTGGGGCAGAAGGGTGAATTTTTTTTTTTTAAGAATGTTTTATTTTTATTTATTTATTTATTTTTTTCTTGTTTCAGAACCTTTGTTTGTTTATTCACTCATTTTTATGGCCGGCTCAGCCCACCCCGAGGGCAGGGCTGGCGCAGCATGTGGTGCCAGGGATTGAACTGTGGTCCCTGAAGCCACTCAAGCTTCCCCAAGCAGGCTCTTTAGACCACTGAGCCATCCCGCCAGGCCCCAGAAGGGTGAATTTTGAGACCAAAAGTCCAACGTGTGTGGATCAGGGCTTGGTATAGGGCCCAGGTGTCAGTCCCAGGCAGGCAAAAGATTCTGTGGTCATTCCTTGATTCCCAGGAGACAATCTAATGTCAAGTGTTCCCACTCAGAAGCTTTTCAGAGAGGACTTGGAGTAGCAAGGGGAAAACATAGAATGAGACTAGCCCTATAGAACCTTTAGAATCTGCTCACACAGGCCAGTATGTCCACATGGATGAGGTACATTTGCTATAGACTAATAACATTATACTCAGATGTGGAAAGTGTCAAGATGGTTACCTCTTCCCTGGCCTAGCCCTTTCCCACCAGGCCTGGCATTCTCAGATACCACCTGGGACCTGTTAAAGTCTCACCTGGTACACTGTTCTTCCTGACTTGTCTGTGCTCTGCCCCTTTCTCTGTCTGGTTGTAGCACCCTGACCCTGCAGGGCCAGGCAGGCCTTGTTCCTGTGGGAGGCCTTTTCCTGATCCACTTGGTCAAACACTGTCCTTTTTTGTTTGAGTCTTTAAGGCCAAATTTGTGTCTGATTGATTTGTCATTGACACCTCAGTTGAACATGACACTGGGCAGAAGATGATCAGTGATGGTGGGATGAATGAAGTTCTCCTAGCTTGACCCCAGACCTATGTAGGTCTCTGCTCACTAAGAAGCTTGCTGGGGTTAGGGAGTGTCTGATAACTTACCCTCTTCCCAGCCCACCCTTCTTTTGCTCTTTGGCTTTCCCTAGTACTGTGCAGTAGTGAAGCGTTTCAATGCTAGGCTGGGGTTGAAGAGACCAGACCTGGTGAGGAATAGGCTCTGGCTTGGACTTTTCACCATGCCTATGGTCTCTGGCACTGACCCAAGCCCTGTAAGCAACTGCAGCCCCTGAGTGCCTTCCCTGTGGAGTACAGATGCTCTTCAGATCTGGGTCTGGGGCCATTTAAGTTGTTTATTCTGTAGTGAGGTTGAGGCTATGTTCCTAGGATCAGGGCTGTAGACAGCACTGAGATGCGTCTTTACAGAGGCTGGCCTCCCCTTCTGTAGCCCTGAGCCCCCCAGCTGTGCTTGCCAAGGCTTGCCTGGTTGGTCCAAGCTACTGGACCACATAGCCAACCTTATGAAAGTCTGTGCATGCCACGCCCTACTAGATGACTGAAATGGATGCAAATGTAAGAGTCCATTGGGACAGAGGGGACTTAAGAACCCTCAGTGAATGCAGTGTGGATTGGGACCTACTCTCACATCAACATTTGTATGAACCGGGGCAGTGATGGTGATGAGTTGACCTTGGGAAAAGGAAGAAGAGTTAAAATACAGAAGAAGGGTGTTCTGTCACCCTCAGTTTATCAGTGAACCAGTAATTGCAAGCTCAGGAGCACCTTTCATTGGCCTGGGCTTGTGTTATGGGAAGACTTACAACCAGACTACATGTAAAGTGAATTGTGAGGCAGGTAATCTTATCAATTGTAGAACTTCCTATGCTGGTGCAGAAGTTGACACAAGTTTAGAGGTGATGGGACCAGTGTATCCTTTCTAATGTCCTCTACAGATCATTCCTGGCCATGATGCTCATAGGGCCACTGGCCACATAGCTTTCTAGGGGAAGCAAATTCAGTACATGGAAGCCTAGAGGAGACTCACGAAGCCCTCCTTTTAACCAGAAGTGGGCAGTGAGGACAGAACAGAAAGTGCCACTGTCAAACCTGTAAGTGCAGAGCTAAGAGCGCTGCCTTACTCACCACTTTGCACATGCTAGAATAACTTTGTCTCTGTTCACATGGTACCTCTGAGAAAGGTACCTACTACTAGGTACCTTTCCCCAAAGGTACCTACTACTAGGTACCTTTTCCCACAGAAAGGGCCTGTGTGAGCAGATTCTAAAGGTACCTGAGAAAGGTACATCCTACTAGATGCCTTCCTTCATGCCCAGACCACATCAGAATCTCTTAACGCAAAAATCCCGTGTCATAGTAATCAAAAAAAGCTAAGCGCCTGTAATCCCAGCACTTGGGAGACTGAGACAGGGGGATTGGTGTGAGTTCAAGACCAGCCTGGGCTACAAAGTGAGCTCAAGGCCCGCCTGAACTGCATAGTGAGACCCTGCCTCAAATAGACTAAAAAAAAAGCTAAGCACTTGACTCGTGGCTTAAGGATGGCCATGAGTAGGAAGAAAGGATAGGACTTGGGAAAAACTGTGTTTAACTTGCAAAATGAAGCTTTCAACAGTGTCTCAAAGCCAGGATACTTCTAGCTTTTAGTCCCATGCCATTAAAATATAGAAATCACGCCTCACTTACCCCACAGAGATATGATAACTATTTACATATTTGCATTTTTTGGCTGTGGCAGATGGACTGTCTCTGGCAAACATCCAATTCTGTGCTTCCAATTAGAGCCCAATGAGAAGCCACTTTATTTTTATAGTCTTATGTTCTAAAAAATTTCCCCAAGAATCCACCACCTTTACCAGACAATCCTGATGGCTGGTTTTGACTCATTGAGCATAATTTGTATAGTTACAATATCTCAGATCTAATCCCATAATTAATCTTGTCCAACTAGATACTGCTGAGTACATTTGTTGTATTTTGTCTTACATTTTTGGCACCCTGGGCTGTTCTCTTTAGGTATATGTGGGTATGCACGTGTGCTGTTCTCCAAGAAGTGAGGCCCTCTGAGAACAGGAACTTATTTGTTAGCTTTTGCATGTGAATGATGCACAGGGTATTGGGAAGCCCTGGGTAGTTGTCAGCTTGAGCGTGTTGTTGGGACACACTGTGGTTGTTCTCTGACTAGAGTTGGCTTTGTAGGCAAGATGGAACCGATCTATTTTTAGGTGGTTCTCCAGGTAATTTTGGAGCCAAGCCTGAGGACCATAGTTGGAGAAACCATGGCTAGGCTCTTTAACCTTCATATTGTTTGTTTTTTGAACCCTGGATATAGACTGACCAGGGAAGGCCTCAGCTGTCTAAGCAGGAATATTTGGTGTAGCCATCTTGGTTTAACTTAACCTCTTGACTTTGTCTTTTCCCTGCAGCATGTGGATGGCAGCTTCTCTGTGAAACCTTTAAAGCAGAAGCAGATTGTAAGTATCAGATCAAACATCATAACCCTTTTTGACTTAAAAGACACGTGTACATGGGTATAAATGAATCTATAGGCTCTGTGGGCTCCTCTTCCTTGGCCAATATGGAGGAGCCTTGAGGCATCTTTCTTTATCTCTACATTCTAGGATGTCAAGGTCTATATCTTGGGGTATGTGGGCATGAGTTACACACCCACCAGGTATCACAGTCACTCTTTTAGATCCTGAACCTTGTTGAACCATGATGCCTGGAACAGTTAGCACTCAGTAAATATTTGCTGAATGGTACAAGTGGAAGGAAAGACAGAAAACAGAAAAGCAGCAGCCTTCATTTTCGCTGACTGCTGGAAATAAGGCGTTGTCTAGTACCTGGGTTGATTTTTGCCAGTGCCTGAAAGGAAGCATGGAAAAGTCTAGAACAAGTAGGAGTTGTAGACTAGCACAGCTTTTCTTTGAGGTCATTGATGTTATGGTTAATTCTGGAAAGCCATTCCTGATGGCCTTCTACTTAAAGTATTGGGAGAATTTAGCAGGGGTGAAATGGGGACATGGGCAGGACTGCTGGACAGAGCAGGTTTCTTCTCCTGGTGTGTGCCTACTACTTGGGAGCGGAGCTCCAGAGGCCCCCATAGGACTCCCAGCTACCCTTGTCCCTGGACTCATTCCCTGCACCTTGGAGGTAGTGTAGGCCCAGAAAGGTAAGGAGGAATCCTCTAATGGGGGCTGGCCAGGACCCACCACACATTTTCTGTTCCTCAGGTGGACCGGGTGAGCTACCTGCTGCAGGAGATTTATGGCATTGAGAACAAGAACAACCAGGAGACCAAGGTGTGTCCTTGTGGGAGCCTTCCTGTACTCTAGGCTGACCATCGACCCTATTCCCATTGCCTACTCATGGGGATGACTTGCTCTAGTCTCCCTGAGGGATGTGGGGAAAGAGCCACTCTCCTTCCTTCCCCTGGAGGCCCTGGACAGCACTTTTTCTTAATTCTTTTCTTTTTCTTTTTTTTTTTTTTGGTGAGACCAGGGTTCAAACTCAGGACCTTGCACTTGCCAAGCAGGCACTTGTGCCACGGAGCTATCACCCTAGCCCATTTCTTAATTCTTTTTAAAAAATTAACAAAATCTATGAAACATTTTGCCTTTCTGTTGGCTCATTTTGCAACCTTCATCCTTATCCTGCAGAGCTGCCTGAGACTCAGGAACCACACTTCTTCCACTTTTGTGCCACTTTGAGTCTTTTCCTTGCATTCAACAGTTAACCACCACTGGCCTCTGCTGGCCACCTTGTGCCTGGCATACACTGTAAAGGAAGCTGCCCCTGTTGTTTTAAACTTCTCTGAAAGTCCTACTCCAGCCACAACGAGCAAGTACTCTGCCCATTCACATGGCAATGCCTGACTTATTTCTCATTAAGAACCACATAGTAAATCTTGTTGGCTTTATGTGCCATATGGCTTCTCTGGCATCTACTCAGAACTGCAGCCATAGCCCAAGAGCAGCTGTAGACAACACGAAGGTCTGGCTGTGTTT
Source organism: Myocastor coypus (assembly GCA_004027025.1). Lineage (NCBI taxonomy): Eukaryota > Metazoa > Chordata > Mammalia > Rodentia > Myocastoridae > Myocastor > Myocastor coypus. The sequence continues at coordinate 7,092 of PVJA010041791.1, read as the reverse complement.
CAGTAAAACTGTACTTGCAGTTGCATAGTTTTCTGATGCCTGGTTAAAATGTTTGCTCTTAATCCATGTTTGCCTTATGGAAACTTTTATTATTAATATGATATTTCAAAACAAGCTAGCTAGCTCTCTTGCTCTCTTTCTCTCTCTCTTTCATTCAGGGTCTAGCTCTTTATTTCTTACCTTGAGACAGGATCTTGCAAGTTGTCTCAGCTAGACTCAAATTTATGGTCTTCTTGGCTTAGCCTCCCCATGTGCAGGGATTGGAGGCACATATGTCACCAAATCCAGCTAAGATATGTGCATGTCTTAAGAATTTTCTCTTTGGGGGGGCCCAGCGGGATGGCTCAGTGGTCTAAAGCGCCTGCTTGGGAAAGCTTGGGTGGCTTCAGGGACCGCGGTTCGATCCCCGGCACCACATGCTGCGCCAGCCCTGCTGTCAGGGCGCGGGCTGAGCCAGCCATAAAAATGAGTGAATAAGCAAATAAAGGTTATGAAACCAGAAAAACATAAATAAATAAAATAAAATAAATTCTTAAAAAAAAAGAATTTTCTCTTTGGGCCTAAGGAGCAGAAAGGGGCCATGTTTCTGTAGTTTGGGAGAGGAATAGGTATTCTCCTGTATAAGCCTTATGCCCAGGGCAGTTCTAGCTGTGGCTTCTCAGGAGTTCTGCCTGGCCAAGCCCATGCCCCTTCTCCGGGCTTCCCCTTGCCATGGCAGTCCCCAGAGAGTGGGAATGGCAGTGGGACAGTTGGGTATAGGAAAGCCTGCTCCAGGCAGAGTGACACTCAGCCTTTGACCCTCAGGAGGCCGCTGACCCACAGGCCCTTGTCCCCGCAGCCTTCAGATGATGAGAACAGTGATAATAGCAGCGAGTGTGTGGTATGTCTGTCAGACCTCCGGGACACATTGATCCTGCCCTGTCGCCACCTGTGCCTCTGCACTTCCTGTGCTGACACGCTGCGCTACCAGGCCAATAACTGCCCCATCTGCCGGCTACGTGAGTGCATCCAGGGTCTCTGTCTGTAGGGTTCTGCCCACCTGGTTTGGGTAGTCATGGGGGCTACCAGTCCCATTGGCACCTTTGATGTTTAAGCAGTGTGATGTTGCCAACAGGGATTAACATTTGCACCTACATTGGCCTCACTGGTGTGGGGTGTTCCAGGGTAGATGTGTATAGTGATCCTTGAACTGGGGTGAGATTGATTGTGAATGAGATCTTTATTGTAAAGGTTGTATAAAAAAAGGATTTTGATTAAAAATTAAAATAGTTGAAATGGGGTCACCCATCACTACCTTGGATCTCAGGTGTGCCTCCCAATGGCCTTCTCCATGAGGCAGGTTTGGGGTCCTTACCACAGGCAGCTAAAGTCTGTGCTTTGCCTGGGAAAAAATGAGGGCAGTGGTGGGAAGAGCAAAGTTGGAAGGAAATGATACAGTTGTGTGGCTTATGCTAGTCTTATCCTCAGCCTGGTGGTCATGTCCTCTCTTGTCTTGCCTTGATTTGGGGTCCTGTATAATGTAGATGTGTAGCCTGTACTCTTCATATCCCAAGTCTTAGGGATGGGGCAGTGAGCTGTTGGGGTACAGGGGGTGAACTGCCCACAGGAGGGGCCTAGATTCTGTGTCCTAATTTATCCTAATCAGTGTTCCTGATGTAGGATGCCAGGAAGTTTCCAGCTGCCAATCTGGCCCCTGGTCTCAGTGTTATAGCCCTAGTGGCATTAGCCGGTTGCAGTTGCCAGCTAGCACAGTTTGTGGTGTTGGATGGTTTGTGGTGCAGCCCCTTAGAAACTACACTTATTTTCATGGCTATCACTCTCTCTACTCGGTACTGGTATCAGATCCATTCAGCCCCTGACTGGAAATGGGTCCCTTGTCCTGGAACTGCTGTGGGTGTGCTCCTGGGCTTGAGGGTCTCTCCAGCTGCTAGAGCTGCTGCCCTTGCTAATACACATCCCTCCTCTACCACAGCATTCCGAGCCCTCTTGCAGATCCGGGCTGTGCGGAAGAAACCAGGGGCCCTGTCCCCCATCTCCTTCAGCCCTGTCCTGGCTCAGAGCATGGACCATGATGAACACTCTGTAAGTGCCTCTTCTGCCTCCCTCCTCTGTCCACTAGACAATGTGACCCCCACAGGAGCTCTAAGATGTTAGTGGGAGACTAGGTTGGGTGTAGTGTTGACTGATGGGGTAATTGTTGACCCCTGCCAACAGAAGAGCCTGCAAGAAAGGCCTGGCCTCTTTGTTGAGTTCATATTAGTGTTTATCACCATCTCCACCAAGCCAGATGAACCAGGCACCCCTGCCCCTTTGTAAATGAGCTGTTACCATTCCTGATGAATGAGCCCAGCCTACTAGCTTCATCCAGGACACTCTAGGGGGCCTCAAAGGGGCCTCAACAGGTGGCCCACTAGCCTCCCTTATGGGACTAGGTAGGTAGACTTTGCTTTAGGCAGGCAGTACCCACTTCAAGGACCTGAAGGGGAATATGAAAGAGAAGTGGAGACATTAGTCTTGGGCAGGGAGAGAGATCCAGATACACAGAGGCAGATGGCAGAGTTGGGGATGAGGGTGGGTAGGAAGGTCTGAAGTAGATAGGAAAAGAGTGGTGGGAGTGAGTAGGAATGGTACATCTGGGCAGGGTCTGTGCTTTGCTTCCTGCTCCCCACTGCCTATGATCATAGGCATCGAGGCAGTCCAGTGGCTTTTGAAGGCCGTGCTTCCACTTTTAAAGATCAGACTGAAGCTTGTGGACTGGAGCACCCTAAGACAGGCCTGCTTTGGCCTTTTTTTTTTTTTGTCTTTTTGAGTCAGGGTCTCACTATGCAGTTCAGGCTGGCTTGAGCTCACTTTTGTAGCCCAGGCTGGTCTCGAACTCACACCGATCCTCCTGCCTCAGCCTCCCAAGTGCTGGGATTACAGGGGTGCGCCACCACGCCCGACTTTGCTTTGGCCTCTTTTATCTGCATCAGACTCAGCCTGGGCTGGCTGAGTGCCCTGGCCACAGGTGTGATGTGATTGCACAAAGTTTCTGAAAGTTGTACAAACATTTAAAAGCACAGAAACTTCCCTTAAAACCTAGGCTAGATGTGAAGACACATCCTTGTTATCCTAGCTATTTAGGAGGCTGAGGCAGAAGCATCACACAAGTTTGAGGTTGACCTGAGCAACTTAGCAAGATCCTGCCTCAAAATTAGATAAAAAGGGGGCCTAGCGGGATGGCTCAGTGGTCTAAAGCGCCTGCTTGGGATAGCTTGGGTGGCTTCAGGGACCACAGTTCGATTCCCCGGCACCACGTGCTGCGCCAGCCCTGCCCTCGGGGTGGGCTGAGCCGGCCATAAAAATGAGTGAATAAACAAATAAAGGTTCTGAAACAAGAAAAAAATAAAAAAAAATTAGATAAAAAGGTCTGGGGAATGTACTCAGGGGAGTCTTAATTCCCAGCGTCCCTGTCCCCAAATCCAAGGCTATGTTCTGGTAGCTGCAGCCTCAGAGATATAGTTGTCCTGGAGGGGTCCCTGTCACTAAAGTCCACACCTGGCTTCAGCGGGGCCAGCCTTGCAGTCTTGCTTCCTGGGCTCAGTCAGCACAAAGGCTTCTGAACTGTGGCCCTCCAGCATAGGTAGCATAGGCTTGGTCTAGGAAAATCACACACCTTCACTTTTTGGTCCTAGGAACAGGGTAGGTATGACCTGCTGTTTGAAGGAGGCATCTAAATATTTCAGAGGGATTGACTGATTCTCAGTGTCGGTGGGTTTTTTGTTATTTTTCCCCCCCTCCCAGTTTCTGCCCTGATCCAGGGTCAAGCAAGTCCCTTCCTATTCATCTCTTTCTTGAAGTAAACTGAGGCACCTGTCCCAGTGCAGGCCATAGGGCCTTGCTGTGTCACTAGCCAAGTGGCTCTGTCCTGCCTTGCAGGGCCACTACCTTTTCACAGTCAGGGTTCACAGTGCTTATGAAGGATGTTTTTGTTCCCTGTCTAGGCCATTTCCTGATATGTCTAGAAAGAGCCCATATTTGATATTTTCTTCAGGGAGCCTTTAAGTTAATCATGGGGTTGAATACGTAGCACTTGTACCCACCTTGGACCAGACCTGCTGCTCTGGACCATGGTGGTGTGGCTGGCTGGGGATGGGTTGGATTCCACAGCCTTGCTGCCACAAGTGGAACCAGCTGTGTGGCTTGTGGGAGCCAGTGAGATGTGGAGGCAGCCTGCCCAGAGTCTTGATTCAGAACTGGGCTTAGTGTGGTTCTGAGATCCATGTACATGTGAAGTTTGCAGAGTACCTGAAGGACAGCAACCCTGTCCCACACCCCAGCGCCGTATGAGGGGTAGTTGTTGTAAAACATATGATTTTTATCTTGACAGTGTCCCTTTAAAAAATCAAAGTCGCACCCTGCCTCCCTGGCCAGCAAGAAACCTAAAAGGGAAACAGTAAGTGTGCTTGGTCCTACAGCTACGTTTTTGCCCTGCACCCTTATTTTTAAACCAATGACAAGTGTGGGAAGTCATTTTCACCCCAGGCTAATATGTTTGATTAACTCATTCTGTCAAATCCACTCTTCCCAGTCCTGCTGACCCTCTCCAGGAGTTTTGTGGAACAAGCAAAGCTCAAGGTCTGTTGGCAAAATGCCAGTCCCCCAAGTTCTGCTGCAGGGTGACAGTGGCCTCAGGCTATCCCCTTGTCACCAGCTTCGCCTTGCTGTTGGCTCCTCCAGTGCCCCCGTTTCCCTTTTTTTTCTTGCTGGCAGTGGAGTGGATGTTGAAGGTGGAACTAATGTTGCTGCTATTTTTGCAAACAGCATATACCCTGTGCATGCTCACTGGTCTTGCAGCCCCTGCTCTCAGCCCATAGGATTTGGCTCTTTGGGTAGAGGACTCTAGTTAATAATCTTGCATTTTCCCTACATCTCGGAATAGGCATGGGGACTGGCAAGTAGGTAGGTAGTCACAGGATCCAGCCTCTTCCCAGAGTCTCTGCTGGCATGGCAGACCCAGCTGGAATCCCATGCCTCCTGCTGTAGCTTAGAGAGGTGGAAATTGCTGAAGAAACTACCCAGAGCTTTTACTTTTCAGAAGGATGACTCGGAGCAGTTCTTCACCTTTAAACTCAAGGCAGGTGGGAGCAGATGTGGGGTAGACAGAGGTCCAGGATGCACCCCAAACACAGTGCCTATCTTTGGTCCCTAGGGATTCATTCCTTCCAGAGCCTCTGTAAGCAGGCTGGAACCTCATGTAAGGGAGCACTTACAAGCAGTTTGCCTCTTTCCCTGGTATCATGAAAGGGAGATGGATCCCACATAACCCAGTTCAGTGGCCTGACAGCCTGGCTACTGCTCCCTGGCACTCAAGCCTTCCTTCTGCTGCCAGCACTTCCCCCACCCCCAACACACACACACACACACACACACACACACACCAGCCTTACCAGTTCCAGTTCTATCCATTCCTGGTTAAGGCCATAGTAGCTCTTGCTCACACTGTCCCCTCATCCAGATCAGGACTGCTGAGGCCATACTACCCCTGGTCCAGGGCATGCATTTGCAACTGTTCTCTTGCCTCTGGCATGGCTCTGCTTTCCCTACTCCTGAGTGCTCCTTTCTGTCACTAACCTCTGACTCTCTACCCTCTGCCAGACAGGAACAGAAAGCCAGGAAGGGGCTGGCTGAGGCTAGGTGTGGGTGTTTCTTGTAGATGTCCCCTCACCCATCATTCTGGGTGCCTGGGGTGTGAGTGCTGGAGCTGATGGTGAGGAAGCCTTGGTCAGGATGGCTTCAGTACTAAGATGGTCACCTTCCAAAGGAAGAGGACTCTTCAGCCCCCAGAAGGTGGTGTGGATACAGGATGGTCAGCACAGAGGGCCTGGGGGATAGAAGGTCCCTGGGACCGGAGCCCATTTTTTGGCTAGCCCTTCTTGATCTGCCTTTGTCCCCTCTGCAGAGCTCTGACAGTGTCCCACCTGGCTATGAGCCCATCTCCCTGCTTGAAGCACTCAATGGCCTGCGGGCCATCTCCCCAGCCATCCCTTCAGCACCTCTGTATGAGGAAATCACCTACTCAGGGGTCTCGGAGGGCCTTTCCCAGGCCAGCTGTCCACTTGCTGGAATCGAACAGGTCCTAGAAACCAGCCACCAGAGCAGGCAACGGAGCAAGTCTCCTGACAGGTGAGGCCCAGAACACAACACTGCCTTGTGGGGGGAATGTGTGTGAGAGAAGTACAAGGTGTATCTATGGCTCAACATAATTTCCTAACACATTTTTTTCTTATGTGATTCAGTCCAGAAGGACTCCTAAGACCCAGTAACAGATCTGTTTGTGGCAGCAGAGCAGAGACAGCAGCTCTCTCTCTCCCCGTCCTGGTCCCAGCCCATACTGGGTGTTGCTTACTCTTGGCAGATTCAGGGGCCTGTGCCACCTGTCTGCACTGGGGCTCATTTGAGCCTTAGGAATTCAGGAATTTGTGGCAGCTTGTCACATGTGCATGTTCCACCAAGCGGCCGGTGATATCACTCAACACTCAGGCCCCAAGGAGAAAGCATGTGCACATGGTGGCACCTGCTGAACCCAGAACATGGTCCTTTCCAGACTCTGACAAGAGTATCAGTCACAGACACCAGGGGCCTTCCAAGGACCACAATCCTTAGCTGGCCAGGGGTTAGTTGTGGCCCTTTCAAAGGATTATAGGGAGTGACTAGCCAGCCTGCTGGATTGCCTTCCTTACGGTGGGACTCTTGTTTTGTTATACTGTTGACTGAATCTAGGGCCTTTGTCCTGAGCTGCATGCCCAGTACTTTTTTATTTTATTTTGGAAGAGTCACTGTTAGTAAGTTGCCCAGGCTAGGCAAAATTGCAGTCCTCCTACCTTAGCCTCATGCTGGGATTATAGTTGTGTACCTCCATGCCAGCTGTGTTTTTTAGTCGGAGAGTATAGGGGAGGTCTTGTTCTGTGCCACCACTGTGCTCCCTACACTGAACCCATGTGGCAGAGCAATTCTAGAAATACAAAAAGATGTATGGCAGTCCTTCCTGTCACTTCCCACCTATGTCTCTTCTGTTGGTGGTTTCTCTTCTCTTCTAGAAGTGAGAGAATG
>PVJA010041790.1:0-17686 GCA_004027025.1 Myocastor coypus | reverse complement strand
TGAAAATGCTCAGTTCTTTGGAGTACCCTGCAGGGAAGCAGGGGTCGCCCCTTCTGGGCGCTGTCCTGACCTCTGATAGCATGGTTGGTCGCACAGGAGAAGCAAACTGTGACGGCCAGGGTGTGACGTGTGGTTGGCTCTGTGTGAGGATCCTGTAGCTGTGTACACGTGCAGCGGTGACCTTGCATGCTGCAAGAGGTCTGGAATAACGAATGGGGTTGGTACGAATGGGCCTTGACTATAAAGTAGCTGAACGTGTCCCTAAAAATGAAAGAAACTTGGAATTTTAGGCATGAAATGTAGGTGGGAGAGTTGATTGTTTCACCGTTCAATACATAAGGACCTGTATTATTCACAGTTTTCATATTTTTCTGTATTTCTCATCATAATATATTCAGATGTTACCTTTCCTACTGAATTGTGTAATTATTGTTTTGTGTCACTAAAATAGTTATGTAATATCCCAGACATTGGTTTACATAATTTATTTCTTTTTTATTGCTGTTTCTTATTTATTTATTTATTTATTTATTTCAAGGTCTAATTTGTTTATGTGTATTTGTTTGTATGTGTTACACATAACACCTTTCAGTACCTGTAATTGTTTGTTTTCCCCCCAGTATATGGAGGTTGATTTTTAGGAAAGATTAGAGTTTATTGTTTATTCTATGCATATTTATTGAACCCCTGCTGTGTGCAAGGCCCTGTAGATACCAAGGTTAAGCTTTAGAAGCCTTGCTCAAGCTGTGTGCCTTTCCTGGGACCTCCTACCTGTGCCATTCACCTGCTTAATTCTCCATGCCAATTCCACTTGGGCAAGTAGGGGCTCTACATGTTCCCATGGTATTTTAGGCTTTCCCATTGACCATTGCGGCTGATCATAGCTGTAAATATACGGTTACTCTGGTATCAACCTCTTTCTGCCTTCCTCATTAGACTGTCAATTCTGAGGACAAGTATGTCTCATTTATTTCCCTTGGTACCCACAATGCTTAGCACATTTTGACTGCAGATAGCCGGCACTCAGAAATTTCACTAATAAGTGAATACCTGCATAAAAATCCTAGAGTTAGACATGTGTTTACATATGATTTCCACTTTTAAGAAATTTAGAAGATTAGAAGTAAAGAGTAGCTTGGTTTGATAAAGTCAGTTATATATTTATAATAAAATGGCATATTTGCATCTTATAATCTGTCCTATGCCCACTCTACACTGGGTCATCTTAACTAATTTTCTACCAAAACTGTTGCTTTTCTATGCAGATCTTGGTTTGTTATGTCACTGAGAACTATGGACACTGAGCTTTATTATTTTTTACTACTTTTATCTAGCTTTTCTTGTGTTTTTCCTTTGTTATTACTTGTTTCTTCATACTTTTTTTTTTTTTTTTGGCTGGACTTACCTGATAGCTGGACTAATAACCCTGATCTTTATAACTTTTTAGAAACTTAACTGCTTTGCAAGAAGGGATGGTGTGATCTCCAGTAGTATCTCAGACCGATTCATGAGGGAAAGGGCTGGTAATTGTTTTGGTACTGGTGGAAGACTTAAGATCGTTCTTTTTTTTTTTTTTTAATGGCCAACTCAGCCCACCCTGGGGGTGGGGCTGGCACAGCATGTGGTGCTGGGGATCAAACCTCGGTTCCTGCAGTTGCCTAAGCTTTACTAAGCAGGTGCTTTAGACCACTGAACCATCTCGAAGGCCCTTAAGATCTGTTCTTAAGTGTATGTTTTAATATAGCACCTTGATCAAGTGGAGAACTATTCCTTTTTTTTTTTTTTTTTTTTAATGACTGGCTCAGCCTGCCCTGGGGGTGGGGCTGGTGCAGCATGTGGTGCTGGGGATTGAATTGCAGTCCCTGCAGTTGCCTAAGCTTTCCTAAGCAGGTGCTTTAGACCACTGAACCATCTCATCAGCCTCAAGAACTGTTCTTGAAAAAAGGATTTTTTTTTTTCCACCAGTGATTGAACTTAGAACCTGGTACTTGCCAGGCAGGTGCTTATGCTGCTGAACTATCTCCTTGCTCCTTAAAAAAGCATTATTATCAAATAAATATTTAGGTACTGTTACCAAAATTGATCTTATTTTATTTATTTATTTTTGCTCAAAATACACAGTAAATGATTTTAAAGGAAAATTTCCTAATCTCCTGTTCAGGACTGATAGCACTTCATTGCTACTACCTGGACTTACAGGGTGCTTCCTGGTTGGGCTTTGAATTCGTTTCTTGGAAGGATGCTTTTCAGGGCCAGTCTTCTTAGTCTTGCTCTGTTACAATTTTAATTTTTGCCACTCGCCCGCCCTTGCTAACTTGGGCTCCAGGTGCTGTCCACCTCCTACATAATCTGGATTGACAAGGGTCACTTGTAAGAGCAGGGACCTCAGGCCCAGGAGACTGCTATCAAGTCTCCTCTACTCATAGTTGTTCTTAGGCATGATGGAAACTTGCAAGTGACTCACCGGGGGTGGAAGCCTGGAAAACAGCCTGCCAGGAGGGAGGTCAGGTCATCCTTCCCATACCACACTGACACCCTTTTGAAGCATCTGGAGAACCTGAAGAGCAGGAACTGCCTGTCAGACCGACTCAGCCCTTGACACTCCTTCAGCAAAAGAGGGCAGCTCACCCAGAGTGAGAGGAAGTGGGAGGGCAGTAGAGGGGCAGGGGCAGGAGGGTGACCTTGGTGTTTCTGTTGTTCAAAGGCTGCCCGGCCTTGTCAGTGGGGCCTGGGGAAAGGATTCACTTCTGTCCCAAGTGGTTGTCCTGCCAGTGTCATCAAGGCAGTAGAACTGCTACTCATTTTATCCTTACCTTGTCTCATAATCCAGGGTTGCTTGTGCTCCCTGGCGTTGAGCTCATACTTAAACTCTACTGAGCAGAATTCCAGTTCCTTTAGCAATTGGGATTCTCCTCGGCCAGGTTTCTGTGGGTTCTGAGAGCTGAAAGCCTGAAGGCTTTTTTATAGGCTTTGTTTGGCTTTGCCACTGACACATTCTGAGGCTTCGTTGATTTTCGTCTCAGTTCACAGGCTTACGTAGAAAGAGTCAAGATACATAGCTGCAGCAGCGATGCCGTTTTGACCGTTTGCTTTGGGAGCTCTTTTTGGGGGAAAAAAGAGAGATCCCTTTCTGCTGGATTTAGAGAACTTACTGTGCAGTGAGTGGTTAAGATTTGGGCTTTGGATTAGAGACATGCAAATGAACGGAAAACTAAGATTTCATCTTGCCCTGGAAAGAACGGCAGTCATTAGGAAATCAGATAATCACAAGTGCTGGCGGGGCTGTGGGGAGAAAGGAACCCTCCTTCGTTGTTGGCGGGAATGCAAAGTAGTACAGTCACTGTAGAAATCAGGACGGAGGGTTCTCAAAGAACTGGATATAGGTAGGGCCAGCCAAATAGCTCAGCCGATTGGTTTGATTCCTGGGCCTGCTGTGCCAGCCATGCCCCCAGGGCACACTGAGACAGCCGTTGAGACTGGGCATGGTGGCACCCGTCCATAATCCCAGCTCTAGGGAGGCTAGGCTGTAAACAGGTGGGTCACTACGAGCCTGATCTATAGTGAGACCCTGTAGGCCATTCCATAAAATATATATATAAAAAAGAAGAAAGGGTCCATCAAATCAGGAGAGGGTGAAGGGTGAAGGGGAGACGGGGGTGGGGGGAGGAAGGCAAGTCAAGTACAAGAACCTAGTAACCCAAACCACTGTAAACATCACCAGCCATTACTTGTGCCAGCACAAGTGGTGCCAACATGCGTGAAGAAGATGATGGGGAACCCGGAAAAGGACCAGAGGACAGGGAAGGGGGTTAAAACCAGACACGCTGTGCTGTACACATCCCCGGGATGACTGCACACCGCATGAATTACAAACCTGTACAGTAATGAAATGAAATGAACTGTTTAAAAAAAAAGGTTCATTGTGTTGTGTTAAGCCATTAAAAACAACTCAGGCTTTGGAATTAGCTCTGGGTTTGAGTCATTTCATTCCCAAGCCTCAGTGACTTCCTTTTTAAAATGGGGATAAAAATACTGAGTGCCTCAGAGGATTTCTTAGGAGTTGGGCCGTGATGCGTGGTGTCCGCGGCTTCTGCTGGTGTTCCCCTTCAGTTACCCCTGTCCGCCGAGTCATCCAGCCTGGGAGTCAGCTTCCAGGCCTGTTTTCTCTGGCTCTTATACCCATTTAGTCACCCAATGTGGTTGGTTTTTAATTATTCATTGTTCTCTAGTTTGGGAAATTTGGGGTTTCCCCCTTTTCTTGATTCCCGCCATCATGGCCTGTGTGCTTTTGGATTCCAAGCACATCTCTTTCTTTGGCTTTGTCTCTGCCAATCTTCCCTGCGTGTGCTGCTGCCGAGCCTCGCCACACTAGCAGGGGCTCTGCCTGGCTGAAGCCCTGTGGTGACACCTTACTGTACGTGAATCAAAGGCTGGGTCACATAGATGGCTCACCTGGCTCTCCTCCTGCTGCTTGGTGGTACTCTGACCTCTCTCCCACCATGCCTTCCACGGCTTCAGCTTAATACTGAGCAATACTTCCTGCCCTGTGCCTGGATATGCCAGGTCCTCTCGGCTGCTTTGTCAGCCCTACTGCTTGGAATGCTGCCCTCCCTGCTCTTGCCTTAGCAACTCCTGCTCATTCTGAGGGTGCAGCTCAAGGGTCACTGCTTCCCTCCCCAGCTCTCCCAGGGCAGGTGAGGCGTCTGTCCACAGTGCTCTGTCATCCTCTGGTCTCACGGTACGCTCACCATGCTGGATCTCCCTGTTTATCTTTCCTCCCAACAGGAGTCCCAAAGTGAAGAACAGAGGACAGGAACTGTGTCCCCCAATTTCAAATCTTTATGCTCATCTTTGCACTTGATATGTACTGCTTGCTCATGAAATGTTGATTAAATCAGTAACTGAATTCAAGATGAAGTGAACTTCCAGATAACCCTGGGTTTCCTCAGTACAGGCCAGGGCTGGGTATAAACAGTTCGTGTAATGGCCAGGGAAGCCACTACTGAAGATGTCTTCCACTGTCCTCAGTCCCTTGGGCCTCGTGTGAGACTGTTAGAAAATCGTTCATGTGTGCAATTAAAATATTTTTTATTACAGGCTTGATTCTTATGGTATCTTCCCACCCCATAGAACACTTTATTATTTTAGAACTGATAGCAGCATTAACGTGTTCTGTTGACATAAAGAACTTCTCTAGTGGGTGATGCTGCAGGTGGACAGTTTTCAGAGTAGTGTCGTGCCATGGTGAACTACTTTCTGTGAACCATGGGAGTGGGGAGGGAGGGGAGGGGAGGGGAGGGGAAAGGAACGGAGGGAAGAGAGAGAGAGAGAGATCATGTGTACTCTGTGACAGAACTTATTCAAGGTGTGAAGTAGGACCTACTCTGGAGGCTCCAGGAACTTTAATTTTCTGTTGTGAAAAGGTGATGGCCAAACACTGAAAAGCCGAGGGCCTTTTAGGATAGTGCGCCCAATACGGCGGTCACTGGCCGCTTAAGCTTGAATTGAATTAAAATGATGTGAACAATTCAGTTCCTCATTTGCATCCACTCAGTTGCAAGCCCTCCCCCAGGGTTGCCACCCGTGGGACATGTGAGAGAGAGAACATTTCCACTGCCGTTGAATGTTCCACAGGACAGACTGTTTTAGTATGCCAGAGACTTGATGGGTACTGTGCCATTTGTCCTGCCACGAGGGGCTGTAATAGCGCTGGAAGAAGAAGTCTGTCTCACCGAGGCCCCACATAATTGTCTATCGCTTTGTCTAGCATATGTAACATTGTGTTATCCCTGGTGCGTGTCTGTGTTTCTGGCGATAACATCCAGACACCGAAATTGTGTTGCGCTGTCTGTCTGGAAATGTTTTCTTATACAACTCAGAGGGGAAAAGGAAGAATGAGGGCTGAGGAAATAAGGTTGTTTTTATGTTTCACATTATTGTAAAAATGTAAAGAGGCTAAAATGTTCCCCCAGAATTAAATATTTACATTTCTTAAAGCCATCAGTATTTTCTTGTACGCGTGAGAGAGACTAATGATTTGTACTGTTGGATAATATAAAAGCACTTTACAAAAATGCCCGTCAGAAGACAAGCAAGACCTTTTTTTTTTTCCTTCAGCCACTGCCTACAGTGGCCTGAGGAATTAAAGAAGAATAGTTTTAGTTCAACTGGAGCCTTACCAAGAATCTCTGCCTATCTTAGAGTACCATGGAACTCCCTAGGATTTGTGTGTGTGTGTGTGTGTGTGTGTGTGTGTGTGTGTGTTGTGTTTCTCTATGTTTGTGTGCATGTATGTTTCTTTTTTCTTTTTGTTTTGGCAGTGCTGGAGCTCCCACGTGGCGCTTTGAGCACCCTAGCAAGCATAGACTCTTTCACTGTGGAGCGACTACTTTTTATACCAGAAGCCTCAGATAGCAGTGCCTCAGAAGGGTGGGAGCGATGGGCACTGTCAGAACTAGCATGAGTTCCCCCTGCCGCGCCCCTGCCATATGCAGGTAGCCTCATCTGCTTCTTCTGCTCCTCGGCAGGAGGTGTGAGTCCTTGTTCACTGACCCTGGCAGACCTGCACAGGGCTCCTTTCGGGTGGCTCAGAAGTGTCTTTCCGAGTCTGTAGAAGGTGGGCACTTTCCTGGGTCCTGGAGAACGGTTGGCTTCCATGTGGGTGGGCTTCTCCTCCAGCCTGTTCAGAACAGTGAGCTCCTGGGTTTTACATTAATTGAGGAGGAGGCGTGAGCCTGGTGTGGAGGGACTTGGATTCCTACTTTTCCTTCCTGTTCCTCACTCCTGGGTGATGATGCCTTATTACTAAGAAACAGAATAGGGGGCCCAAATGGTGGAGTACAGTGTGGGTAAACTGGTAAAGAAAGGGCATTTATTCTAGATAGTTGTCGCCATGGTTGTTACAGCGTAGATGAAGAAGATTTCTCACCAACATTGTGAGTTTATTTTGCCAGTGCAACCTTTTATTTACCCATGGAAGGTTAGGATTTTAGAGCTACTTGTGGACTTTGTTCATGGTCTTTTTAAAACTTTCAGCTCTGAGCTGGGCGTGGTGGCCCACGCCTGTAATCCCAGCACTCGGGAGGCTGAGGCAGGAGGATTGGTGCGAGTTCGAGACCAGCCTGGGCTACAAAAGTGAGCGCAGGACCAGCCTCAACTGCATAGCGAGACCCTGTCTCAAAAAGACAAAACAAACAAACAAACAAACAAACAAACAAAAAACTTTCAGCTCGGCCTTCTTTGATCATAATGCAAGACTCATTTTATAACCTTCACCTCTTCTTTTGAGAAGAGGCTGGATAGCCTGATGCTATGAAATTGTGTTCTAGAGTAGATAGCCTGAGAATGAAAACGCACACCTATGTGTTGGACAGGTAGTTTAAATTTTCAAGCCTTAACATTATAGACTATAAAAATGGGAATAATAATACTCCACAGACAAAAGAAGAACGTATGTGGGGGGAAAAAGAACCCTAAAGCAGGTTTGCATATGTAGAAAGACCTCTAAAGAATTCATGAGTGTGTCAATCTCTGGATCATGTTTGTGAGTAGATTTAAGTATACATTTACATTTTATCCTACATGTTTCCTCCGTGTTATGGAACTGTAAGAAAGTAAAGCCCAGGGTGAAATCAGCTGGATGATATCAGAACTTAGTAGGTTTTTCTTTTTCTTTTTTTCTGACTTTTTGAGACAGGATCTCACACCGCAGATCAGGCTGGCCTTGAACTCACTTTGTAGCCCAGGCTGGTCTGGAACTTTCCAAGGATCCTCCTGCCTCAGCCTCCCAGGTACACCAGGATGCCTGACTAGAGCTTATATTATTAGGAAGTTCATCTGCATATAAAATGAAATGTGATCAGAAGGATCTGTTTAATAGCCAGTTCCTTTTTAGGACAAATTGCTGTATTCAAAAGAAAACACAGAAGTCAAGGGCAATGAAACTACAACTTTGAAAGGATTGGTAATTAAAAAAAAAAAAATCCCTTAATTATTCGGCCATTTTGCTCTTTTGAGAAATATTTATGTACTGATTTGAATCCAGGATAAGAGAAACGACAAATCTCTCTTCCAAGGCATTTTTGAGGAGACTGTGCAGTTATGATTGTTGAAGTATGTTATTACAAATTTGTGAAAGTCAGGCTGCATGTGACTCTGACACAGAGGTACAGTGAATAAGCAGACGTTCCTCTCTAGGGACCGTAATGGGACTGAGGTTCCTCTTCCCTTGCTGTCTGTGTTGCTGGAGACGCGTGTTCACCTGGAGCTGACAGTGTGATGGCTGTAAGGACAGGGGTGATACGGAGCAGCACTGGGGGAAGCCGTCACCCAGAGGGGAGAGACGTGAGCACAAGGGATGTCGCCTCGGTGTGACAGGTGTCATGATGGGCAGCTAGGCAGTCCTAGACCCCGGTCTCTTGTCCAGGTGAGAAGAGGGGTGGTCAGGATGGGGCTTTCTGACGACAAGTAGGACTTAATCCGATGATGACTGGGAGGGGTGCTTGTGGCTAAGGGAACAGCATGCGTGGGGCGAGAGCACTTCACAGCCTCTGTTCATAGTGCACACCTTTCAGTGTAAGCCAGTGTGAGGTGTGGGTGGGGAGTTGAGGATCCCACGGGCCAGTGGTGTATTTGGGGGCCGGTGTTGGCTCTGAGGGCTTCGGGTATGAGCTGTATCTTACGAGAGCCACTGCAGGATTTTGACTAGGATTAACTCCTGAGATGCCTTGTAGACCCAGTGAACGTGGGAGGGACAGTGGTGTGCGGGCACAGGGACCCCCGGATTTCACGGGGCCATCAGATGGCTGAATTCACATCTGCCACTCTGGGAAGATGGGGGTGGTGGTGAGGAGTGCAGGCACCACCCACATGAAGGAGCTGCGGGAAGCTGGCCTTGCAGGGGCCCTGGGGTGTGGCCGCCGGCCCGGCTTGGCCGGAGACGGCAGGAAGCAAGGTGTGAGGATGTGTGCGCATGCGCGCGTGCACACGTGTGCTGTGGGGTCCTGGGCCCGCGGAGTGGAGCGTGGCTGGGAGGTGCCGGAGTGCCCGACTTGAGAGGGCGGGGCCGATTTTAACATGCTCACAGTGGGGGCTGGGATTCCTGGGTTTCACTGCTGCCTGCTGGGTGAGTCTGATTTAACGTTATTAGGAAAAAAGACCCATAGAAGCGATTAGGTCCATTGGTACCACTAGTGCCCAAAGGCCGTGGGAACGTGTTGAGACAGAGCAGGTACAGGCTGTGGCCGTAGGAATGGGTAGCAGAAACTCCCGGCAAAGTGCAGGGTGTTGCCCAGGGAAAACTCTGTAGACCCGGGAATTCTGGTTTACTTGTATTAATACTGAGTTACAAGATGGAAGGTGTAGAACAAGAAACTTCTTTGGCATGTTTAAGGACACAGTAAGCCAGGCATGGTGATGCACACCTGCGACGCCATTGCGCTGGGGGCTGAGGCCGGAGGATGGTAAGCACTGAGCCCAGCCTGGACAATTCAGAAATTTAGCAAGACCCTTGCTCAAAATTAAGAAAAAAAGGGTGGCGGGGGACAGGGGATGTAGCAATGTCAAGGCAGTGGCTTGCTCTCCAGTACTGCAGAGCTAACTACAAAAACACGGTAGGTGAGTGTGCCTGCGATTGTTCTGACGTCTCTTGACCAGTTTTCCAAGATGCAAGGGCAGGTATAGGACAGGATCTCTGAGAACTGTTAGGGGAAAAGTCTGATTTTGTTCTTGAAATAAGGGAGAACTTTGACAGTGAATACGGTTTACGGTAATGCTTTGTGTATCTGTACTTAATTTTTCATTGTCATTTTACTGGATTTGCTGTTGGTTTAGTTTGGTGACATGGGGTAATCTGTTTAAAGTCAAGCTGTTATGTGCTAGCTTTTGCAGAAGGAATGAGAAGGGATACAGGCTCTACATACTTCCCTGGATACGGGAGTGGATGACTTCAGAAAGCAAACTGGAAGGGCTGGCCTGTGTGATAGCTCAGCGGAATGGAGTGCCTACGTAGGCAGGTACAAGGAAGGGGTTTGATCCCCATTGTGCCCTGCCAGCTCTGCTTCTGGGGGCGCTGAGACGCAACGAGACTGGACGTGGTGGCGCATGCCTGTAATCCCAGAGCTCGAGGGGCTGAAAGCAGGAGGGTCACTACAAGTCCAGTCTGTATGGTGAAACCCTGTAGACCCTGTACTAAATATATTAAAAAAAAAAAAAAAAAAAAAAACCTGAAAATCCCAAATTCAGTTTACTTATTTATTCTAAAGTCAACTTAGGCATTTTCTAGTCCTATCACAAGCAGTAGATTTGTGTTGAACTAAATACATTTTTATGCATTCCCATCTAAAATTTTATTTTCAACTTTTTATTTTATTTCAAAATCTTATTTTCAACAACTTTACCTTTCCCTTCCCTCGCCCTCCCTTTTAATGTATTTGGTACAGGGCCTCACTGTAGTGACTGTCCTGTTTACAGCCTCCTCAGTGCTGGGATTATAGCTGTGTGCCACCTTGCCCAGTCCTGGTGCCCAGTTCAGTGCACCCTGGGGTGGGGCCTGCTGGGCATGTGGTTCTGGGGATAGAGCCTCTCTCCTCTCTCCTCTCCCCTGTCCCCTCTCCCCTCTCCTTCCTTCCTTCCTTCCTTCCTTCCTTCCTTCCTTCCTTCCTTCCTTCCTTCTTTTTGAGACACGGTCTCCACTATGTAGCCCAGGCTGGCCTTGAACCCGCAGCAATCCTATTATCCTGTTTCACCTTTCCCAGCCCTAGGATTATGGATGGGTATGTGTCATCATGGTGTTTTGTTTTTGTTTTTGTTTTTTTTTTAATTTAAGATGTCTAAAGCTGATATAAAGAAAAAGATAAAAGTAAATCACATTGGCATGTGTTTTCTGGTCTCCTTTGTACCAGATGGGGAGGACACAAAGATGGGTGAGACTTGCTCTTGGCTCCGAGGGAGCTTCCAGTTGAGTTGAACAAAGACAACACGAACACAGGAGAAGGCAGAGAAGGATGCAGGATGCAAACAGCAGGCGCTGAAAGGACTGATGGCAAATGCAGTGTGTAGGCAGCAGTGCCTACAGGAGGTCAGGAGAAAAGGGTCACCTTTAGGTTGTGGCAGTAAAGGCGGAAGGAGAAAATGATTTAAAAATAAAGATGGGGAAGAGAAAAGACTCATACAGAGAGCCCCGAGCTTGCACATTGCCGGAAACTTGTTCTGTGACTTCACCTTACCTTTGCCTCAATTTCTCAACCTGTCGCAGGCATTGACAGCCTGTTCCCTTCCAGGCTGCTGGAAGACGTGTTGATTGCAAAGCTCTCTGTAAGAGAAGGCCTGGTTTTTCCACTGTGTACAGGAGGTAAAAATGCCACAGCCTTTGAAGGTTTTAGATCGCTTAAGTATCATTTCTGTTATTCCAGTTTACCAAATAAAATTAAAATAATTTACCATATTACAAAAAACTGGCCTTTTCTTCCCCCAAAAAGGAGAAAGTCATAAAATTAAAGACATTTTAAGCAATTATACAGAGAAATATACTTTTTTGACAGAACTGTTCCTCTGCATATGCCTAGTTTTTTTTACTGATTTCTTTTAGAAATGATCATGATCAGTAAGGAAGGGATGGCTGGGGATGTGGCTTGGCGGGAGAATGTTTGCCCAGCTCGTGTGTGAAGCAGGAGGAGCCAGAGCCACACTAGGAGGAAAGTAGAACTTTTCCTGCCAGCCTGTTCGCTTCGAGGAAGGTCAACAGAAATTGCAGGTTGGCTCGTGGCCGCTTTGGTTAAACCCAACCTGGAACCTGCGCCTGAGGGGCAGTGGCCTTGGTTTTGTAGGTTTCTGGTAGAAGAAAGCAGGCGGGAGTCATTTGGACCCTAGTGCTAATTCCCTTGGGCATGTGAGTGGTGTCCCCTGTCCCCAGATTCTGTACTCGCTGTGAATCTTGCTCACACTGCCAGCGGCCCCTCAGCATCCCTGTCTCCCTTTTTGGCCCAGGGGAGCCATCCTGGAAGCAGGATGTGGAAGGCATCCCGCTCAGGGCCCCTAGGGCTCCGCCTGTAATTATGGGCACTGAGCCAGGGAACCCAGGCCCTGCAGCCTTGAAGCTGCCTTGGCTGTCAGGGTTTTTTTTTTTGTTGTTTTTCTTTTTTTTTCTTTTCTTGTTGCTTTTGTTTTCTGGCTCTGTCCCTTAAGGTGTCAATAAGATGGCAAGACTGGAAAATTTAGAAACAGATATTTCAGTGAATAGGAGAATCTAGTAGATGTGCTTCCCTGAGTATCGCACAGCTTCTGGTAACGGGCAGGGCTTTTTCCTGCTCTGAGAAGCTAAGGACATAGAGCTGAGAGGAAGCAGAGAATCAGGAGAGAGAGGAAGGTGACGAACACCTGACTGGAAACCACAGAGGAGGGGCAGGGACAGCCAGGATCTCTCAGAGTGTCCTGCATCCACCTTGCCCCAATCCAAGCAACTTGACATCTGTTGCTCTAGTATTAGGTGAGGAGACAGACAGACAGACAGACAGACAGATCATCCTTGATGTCACTACCGCTGAGGTCACTGTGGGTGAGATCACAAGTGGCACACCCATCACACTCAGTGCAGCTCTCTGCTCTTCACCTAGGACTTCCCTGTTTTCAACCCCTGGCGTGGCGCCTGGCACACACTCACTGCTGGATACATGCTTGCTGGCTGAGTAACTGGAGGAATGAGTGCCGGGGCCAGCTCCCTGGTGCCACTCGTATTCCTGGTCCCTGCTGGAAGGACTGCAATTGGGAGTCATTCTGTAGGTAACGTGGATGCTCAGAGAGGAGGCCGCAGGTCCTGCCTGTGACTTGTAACAGCCGTGAACGGTGTGTGCCCAGGTGCAGCAGGCTTTCATCTGGGCTCCTCAGAGCAACTTCATGGAAAAGGATGCAAAGCCAGGATCTTCTTGGAGGTCAGCCAGACAGATGCCTGGGAGCCCAGACAGGCAGAGGCCTGCGCGGCCAGGGGGCTGCTGGCCTTACAGCACCCTCTGACCCCAACAGCTGCAGTAGGTTCCATATGCTCACCTCACCCTGCGCCACTCTCCGGATTGAGGAAAACAATTTTGAGCCTCCAATGTCCTGGTAGGAGAGAGGGCACGGCTTCCACAGGTTCTTTGGCTGCTGCTCCCCTCAGCTGGGTCCTCTGCCCTGAGGGGCAGCACAGGCAGGATTGTGAGGAGAATCTGGAGAATCTGGAAAGGCAGCGGGGATGACTGCTGCTCAGCAGGAAGCGATGCTGATGAAATGACAAAGGAGGAGCCACTAGGCCAGGGGTCAGAAGACTTAAAGACGACGTGCCTGCTGGCAACTCATGTGATGCTTCTCATCTGTACAAGTAGCGCTGGTACTGGTGACTTCCTCTCTTACCACACTGGGGAGTAAAGATGGCCTAAGCGTTGCAGCGTGCCATGGAAATTTTACTATTTGGGGAAGATGCTTGATTATAACATAAATGGTGATGTTCTGCTCCTCAGACTTATTTAAAAAGTTTTGTCACCTTTGAAAATGACACAGTGTTTGATTCTAGGTATCCAAGACAGGTGACAGTAACTGGCATTTATGAGCAGTTGTTGGCAAGTTGCTCAAGGAAGAATGTCTTTATTGTTAAAAAAAAAAAAATGTCCAGAAGCCTGTCCAGTATGTGCCGGTTCCTGGGAAGCAGTAGTCTTGTACTTCCTTTCCAAGCCATACTGTCTGCTTGGCCACACGATTTCAGGCTTGGTTACTCTGCACTGCTCTCTTTACTGTGAGGAGTGTACTGGGGTTTGCTGTGTGAAATGCCACTGATGGGCTTGAGGTATGTTCTGAAGTTAGTGCCATAACGGTGTGCCATGTGCAGACCCACGCTGAGAGCCACCTGGACGTTGGTTGAGTGCAGGACGTTGGCTTTTCCCAGGGTTTCCTGATTCCGGGTCTGACTCTGCATCTCTAGTAGGTTTGCGGGGGGCATCACTGCTCTGGGGCTTCCACTTCGTTGACCACTGCAGGAGCAGGAGCAACACCTTGTTAGGGCTTGGAACAGGGCCTGGAAGTCGTTTTGAGAAATCCGTGGTTTCATTTGGTTCATGTGAATGGTGTTCATGATCCAGGTTCCCTTTTTTCTGTGCTTTGGAAATTGAGATTCAGGGCTGGGGAGATAGCTCAGTAGAATAAGTGCTTGCCTGGCAAGCGCAGGATCATGAGTTCAGTCTCCACCCCCAAAAATGTGATTCGGTTTATAGCTGAGATCTAATGAAGTTTAAGCTGTTTGCCCCCTAATTGGCTTAGCCTGGATCTCCTGTTCTCTTTATTTTGATTTCACGTGTGTGCATTGCAGTTTCATTACATGCATTGCTAGAAAGTGACAGTTATTGTGGAATAAAATATATATTGACAAGTATCATTTCAGTCAGCATTCTTTTCTTGACCTCTATAGCTCTGTATACTGTGGGCCGTTCAGTATATCAGCTTGGGGTGTAGCTTCCCCCGAAGCGTTGGGTTATTAGTACCAGCTAACCCAAAGGCTTGGAAAAATGTAAGATGACAAGAGATGGAGTTCTGATTAAGAGACATATAGCATTCTAAATCAACCAGTGTATGGATAATATATTCTACAAGCTGAAATAGATATAAAACATATATATTTATATCCCCTAATCCAGAATTCAAAATTATGCAAAATCTGAAACATTTAGAGCATCAACATGACACCAAATGAGAAAAATCTCACACCTGACCTTCTGTTATAGTTCATGGTTAAAATGTAGATTCACTAAAATGTACCATAAAATTGCCTTAGGCTATGTATGTAAGATATATATATATATGCATATATATATATGTATGTATATATATACATATATATATATATATGAATGATACACAAACGAATTGTGTTTAGACTTGGGTCCTATTCTCTTTTTTTTGGGGGGGTCCTATTCTCAAGATACCTCTTATGAATATGCAAATATTTTTATTTTTTAAAAAAATTTTATTTATTTATTTATTTTTTCTTGTTTCAGAACCTTTGTTTGTTTATTGACTCATTTTTATGGCCGGCTCAGCCCGCCCCGAGGGCAGGGCTGGCGCAGCATGTGGTGCCGGGGATCAAACCGCGGTCCCTCAAGTCACCCAGGCTTTCCCAAGCAGGCGCTTTAGACCACTGAGCCATCCCGCCGGGCCTGCAAATATTTTTAAAATATGAAAAATTCCAATATCTCAAGTAGTCCTAAGGATTTGGAAAAAGGTTTTAGGAGCTTAGGGGTAGGGAGTCAGAGAGAGAGAGAGAGAGAGAGAGAGAGAGAGAGAGAGAGAGAGAGAGAGACAGAAAGAGACAGAGAGAGATAGACAGACAGACAGACAGACAGACAGATGCGGGAGGCGGGCACAGAGAGACAGACTGGGAGAGAGCCCTAAGATATAGGAACTAATCACTTTCTTGGCTATTGAAGGAAAAGAGAAGTGGGGAATAGTGGCGAAAGCAACAAAGAAAAAGTCTAATTCAGTGGCCACCACACTTTATGTCACCTTAGGAGTTTGTTACATGAGATGCTGGTTTTCCAGGCCTGGAGGTGGGTCCATGCAGTAAGTACACTAGGAAGCTCTGGTTCAGAGCAGCTGGGAGATGTTCTCATCCCCTCAGCCTAAAAGGAAATGGAGAGAAAAATGAAAGGCCGAGGCTGTGTTGGAAAGCTGCTTCTGTGTCTCCCTTCATTTTGGGTGAGATGTTCCTGTTCAGATTTCTCGCCGTGTTTCCTGAGAGCAGGTAGTACAATGAGCGATACCATTCCTATTACTCTGTCCTAGATACAGAAAGATACTCACGGGGTTAGATGTGTGTTGGAAGTAGCTTGCACTGCATTTTCCTGCTTTCTTTTTCTCCCTTTCTTCCTCTCTGTCTCTTCTCATTCTCTGTCTCTTTCTCTTTTACTTCTGCTTTTGGCTTTAAGGGAAAACAGTTTTGAGAACAGCATATTTCTGGGAAAAGTCATGATGTCCTCCCATGGAGTAGCCCTGAACCTGCACAGTGGCAGTTATCTCTGCTGGAGGAAGCGGGGCTGAGGATGCTTAGCACCAGCGTGACACCCTGGCCTGAGAAGCTCACGTGTTCTTCTTCAAGGTTGTCTCTGGTCTGTTTTCACCTATTCACCCATTTAGTGAAAGAATGAAATTTATCATCTGTAGCGATCAGCTACTACTTCCGATTTGAATTTTTCCACGAGTTACCTGGATTTAGAGCTTAGTGGACGCAGTTTTTGCTTAAGAAAGCACAGTCCTTATAATTTTTTTTTTTTTTTTTTTGAGACAGGGTCTCACTATGCAGTTCAGGCTGGCCTTGAGCTCACTTTTCTAGCCCAGGCTGGTCTCGAACTCACACCGATCCTCCTGCCTCAGCCTCCCAAGTGCTGGGATTACAGGCGTGTGCTACCACGCCCGGCCAAATACTTTTTTTTTTTTTTTTTTTTTTTTTTTGCAGTACCAGGGATTGAACTCAGGACCTTGTGCTTGCTAGGCAGGCGCTTATTCTACTGAGCTATCTCCCTGGCATCCTTATAAATATTTTAGAGTACTTGTAGAATTGTAAAGAACTGTGAAGATGGTACAGTTTCCCCATGCCCACACTCTGTTTCTTCTATGACCAATATCCTGGGGTGGTAGATTTATCTCAGCTTACAAACTAGTAATGGGACCCTGGTGCAATGAAATGCTTCAGTTTGTCAGATTTCCTTAGTTTTTACTTAATATACAATTTCATTATTGTTTCCCATCAAGGGTACCACCACATGGTATCTACATATCTCTTTGGGCCCCTCTAAGTCTGGAACAGTTTTCTAGGTTATCTTTGGTTCTGGTGACCTGGACAGCTTGAGAGAGTCTAGTCAGGTATCTTGTGGAATGTCCTTTACTTTCAATCGGATGTTTCTTTTTTTTTATTTTATCTTATTTTTTCAGTTTATTTATTTATTTATTTTAAATTTAACAATGGTTATATTACATATTTTCATCATCGGATCAGTTCAGATTAATAGATATAAGTATATAAGATTGATCAAACAATTAAACATTAACACTTTCAATAAACATTACTTTTCTTTTTAAACAGTTGACACACTGCATATTGTCTTCACAGTAGTTATACAGAGCACAGGGTGTGGACATGACATACCTTCCAATTGATACTGGTAAGGAAAGAAAAAAATTTAGAGTTCTTATATTAGGGAGACTATACGATATTTACACATGTAGGTCTGGTTTATTTCACTAATGAGTATATGTTCAGTATACATCCATTTATACATGAAGTCTTCCAGCTTATTCTTTATAGCTGAATAATATTCTGTTGTATAAAAATGCCACATTTTCTTCATTCTTCAAATGATGGGCATTTTGGTTGTTTCCAAGATTTGGCTATTACAAATTGAGCTGCTATAAACGTAGGTGAACAGATATCGCTATGGTATGATGTTTTTAGTTCTTCTGGGAAAATTCCCAATATGGGGATAGCTGGATTGAATGGGATTTCCAGTTCTAGTTTTTTAAGGATCCTCCACACTGCTTTCCACAATGGTTGCACCAATCTGCATTCCCATCAGCAGTGGAGAAGGGTTCCTCTTTCCCCACAGCCTCTCCAGCATTTGTTGCTGTCAATGGAATGTTTCTGTTATGTTTTTTTTTTTTTTTTTTTTTTTTT
>PVJA010041789.1:0-17674 GCA_004027025.1 Myocastor coypus | reverse complement strand
GATCGAAATTGGGACCCTATACTTGTCAGGCAGGCGCTTATGCCGCTATCTTCCTGGTGCCAAGAACTAGATTTTATGTACTTTTCACTATCTTTAAATTACCAAGCACTGGCATCTGTTTTGAGGGACAGCAGCTCACTTTCAACCTGGACAATGTAGACAATGTAGTTTGTTCACAAGCATGCTCAAAGCTCCCTTCAAATTTATTTCTTAGACAGGTGTGACAACTCACACTTGTAATCCCAGCACTGTGGAAGGTGAGCCAGGAAGACTTCAGTAAGTTTGAGGCCAGTCTGGGCTATCTAGTGAGTTTAAAGCCAATGTGAGCTGCACTGCCCAGACCACATCTCAAAAAAAAAAAAAAAAAAAAAAAAAAAAAAAAAAAAAAAAAAAAAAAAAAAAAAAAAAAAAAAAAAAAAAAAAAGCTTATTTAAAAAAACAAGACACAGAACTATGAAGACGATGTGCATTGTATTAATTATTATGGCTGTCCTACTAACGTGTTTTGAAACTCATTATTTCTCATTAAAAGTAATTAAAAAAAAAACAAAAAACCAAAACTGAGACACATTTAAGGCTCTGACTGCAGGTCAATGCATGGACGCCAATAGGGCCACATTATGTGGCCTCCCCTCACTGTATGTACACAACATACTAGAACTTTGTGTGATATCCTATCCCCAAACTGTTAAAAGTACTGGTCATATATCTGCCATTCCAGTATTTATGTTGTCTTATTCTTAGTAATTCTTTACTATCAAGGGAACTTTTTCTTAGTTGATATTTTTGTATATATTAACCTATTCAAATACTATGCAAGTATTCTGAATTGATTACAGATTCATACATATGATACACAACATTCTGGCTTCTAAGTTGGGCTCATGATTTGATTTGAATTTTGGAATTGTTTTGAAATATTTACTTTGAATTAATATTAATTAATTTTCCAAATATTAATTATAATTCTTTTGATTCATACTGTATCTTTGACTTACTATCTACACATGACATGGTATTTCTCCTAGTATTAGAAACTTTAAAAAGAAAAAAATACATGCATACACAAGAGTTAGGATAGCTATACAACTATATATAGCTACTTTCTCTTAGTTCATTAAGAATAAAAGTTTGGCCGGGCGTGGTGGCGCACGCCTGTAATCCCAGCACTCGGGAGGCTGAGGCAGGAGGATCGGTGCGAGTTCGAGACCAGCCTGGGCTACAAAAGTGAGCTCAAGGCCAGCCTGAGCTGCAAAGTGAGACCCTGTCTCAAAAAGACCAAAAAATAAATAAATAAATAAATAAATAAATGTTAAAAAAAAAAAATAAAAGTTTGTATCAATATTGTTTAGACAAGAAAGATATCAGGTCGGCATCTTGTCCTTTAACTACTATATTGAAGACAACAGTATGTATTGCATTAATTATTGTAACCATACTAACTTGTTTTGAAAGTTTCCTTGCTATTATCTTTTTTCTCATTAAAATGAATAAAAATTAAAAAATTTTAAAAAGCTTATTTAAAAAAAGACACGGAACTATGACAATGTGCATCATATTAATTATTGAGACTGCCCTACTAATGTGTTGTGAAACTGTTTCACTGTTATTAAAAGTAACTTTTAAAAAGACACATTTAAGGCTGACTGGGGGGTCAACGCGTGGATGCCAAAAGGCCCAAGCTGCGTGGCCTCCCCTCACTGTCTCACCGCCCGCGTCACTCGGTCTTCAAGCCTGGTCAGGCCCGGCCTGGCTACAGACCCCGCGGGGAACGCCCGACAAGACCCTGCCAAGGCTGGATCGCAGGTACAAGTTGAGGTTTTCCGGCATCACCCTGCGTGGTCACTGCTCCCAGATGCCGGCCAGGAACGGACCACTATCCTCTCGGCGCGTCTATCCGCCCAAAACAAAGGGCACCCACACAATACACTAGCTGCACTAGACGCAGAGTCCGACTCCTAGCCAGCGCAGTGCTTAGAACTGGCCCGCAGCCAACGGCGCACGCGCACTAGGATTCACTGGGCTTTATCTTACGACGATGCCCGCCTCCACAACTAGCGCCAAATAAGTCGCAAAGCCCGTCCAACCCGTACGTGCACGGCCCCGCCGCCTGCGTCACTAGGAAGCGCGCGCCCGAGCCGCTGCCGCCGCCGCCGCCGCCGCCGCCGAATCCCCAACAAGGAGCGAAGCCCGCGGCCGCCGCTGCCGCCCGCCGCTGCCACCACACTCGCCCCTGCCGCAGGGCGCCGGAGCAGGCCCACGCGGCCTCAGGTAAGCGGCGCTAGTGCGCCGCGCCCCCCCGCGGCGAGGCCTCTCGCGCCGCTCACGCGCCGCCGTCCAGTCAGGGGTCCCTGCGGAGCGTCAGGACGTTACGGCGGGGGGAGGGGAGACCGGGGGAGGGGCGGCGGGCGCGCGAGGGCGGTGGTGGCGTCAGGCACGGCGGCGTCAGGCGGGCGCCGGGCGGGCAGGCGCCGAGCGGGCGGGCGAAGGCGGTGGCGCTTCCGGCCTCCATTTTGGCATTTCGGGCTGGTTGGTGGGTGCGGCTGGGTGGTGGGCTCGTGCGGCGGCAGGAAGCGATTCAGTGAAGACCTTCTTCCCCGTCGGGAACCACGTCTGCGTGGACCCATGGGTGGGAGTCGAATCTGTATGGACCCACTGGTGGGAGCTGTGGCGATAGGGACTTAAAGCAGGAAATTAATGGAGGGTACTACCGGCAGTAAGCATTTCAGTGAGGGTTGATAGGTGGGAACGTTATAGATAGGCATCTACGGCTAGGAACCAAATCCTTCTGTGGAAACCGTAATGACTTCGGCCTGGAGCCGAATCCCCAGCTCAGCGGCACAGCACCTGCCTGGCGAGCGCAATGTCCTGAGTGCAACTGCCTGTATCAAACCAAACCAAACAAACTTGGGCCTCTCGCTGGAAGCCCTGCCATTGGGCCTCAGGAGGGAATCGAATCAGTTAGATCCATTGGTGGGAGCTGTATGGGTGTAGATCCACTGGTGGGAGTCATGTAAGTTTGAATTCCTTGGTTAGAACTGTATTGATAGAAATTCATTGGACACAGGATGCAAGATGGGAATCAGTAGTATAGGTCGACCAGTGGAACTATTGATACGAACTCATTTGTAGGAAACGATAGAGACACTTGGTTGGCAACTGAGTAGATAGAGGAGTCAAGTGTTAGTCAACACTGACCCCAACTTGGTTAACTTTATTAATCATTTAACAACTTTTCTGCTGATCTGACGTTCTCTTTCATTGCTAGTGCTTTTAATCATGTCTTACCAAGTCAAAATCAAATTGATTACATAAAGGCCAAGTATAATGAGATCAATTCAGCTGACTGCCTTCGCAGAGTTTATGTCTTCACAGATACTGTCATTAAACTTTTTGGGAAGATGTACAGAGAACAGAATTCGTGTATGTCCAACATGTTAGTGTGTCCATGAATAATATGATGAGTACAAAACCAAGTCCAAATCTAGACCTTAGGATAACCCATTTTAGGCCTGAACTAGGAAGGGAGATTTGTTCCAGTGTTTATTAGAGCCAGTTGACAAAATTCAATGAAACAGGGCTACCATTGGGTGCCAGGAGCTGGCCCATTTATGTCTACCAGATGTTGGCTGCCCCTAGGGTTCACAGCTTCTGATACCTGCCAAGAGAAGCTAGAAACTTGGTTTTGTTTTTATGCTACTAGGGGATTGAACCTGGGGCTTTTAGAGCCTCAGCCCTTTTTACTTTTTTTTTTTTTTGTCATTTTGAGACGGGGTCTTGCTATACAGTTCAAGCTGGCCTTGAGCTCACTTTTGTAGCCTAGGCTGGTCTTGAACTCAGCGCTGATCCTCCTGCCTCAGCCTCCCAAGTGCTAGGATTACAGGTAGGTGTGTGCCCCCATGCCTTTTACATATTGAGACAGGGTCTCACTAGTTCACTAAATTGCCAGGACTGTGCTGGAACTTGGGATTCTTCTGCCTCATCCTCCCAGTGGTCTGAGCATGTAAGTGTATACCACCACATGCAGTGAATTTATTTAGGGCTCAGGAACTTTGAGGGGTAGTACTAGGGGTAGACCCCCAGACCTTTGCACTGCCTTAAATCAACAGCCCTTTTGTTATTTTTTGAGATAATGTGTTACTCAGTCATTAAGTTGCTCAAGCCTGGCTTGAAGTGGCAATTTTCCTGCCACAGCCTCCTGACCTCCCTCAATGCCACCATTCCCAGCTTTAGAATGTGTTTTATTTTATCATTTTGATTGATGCAGGGTCTCACTATGCAGCTTGGACTCTAGTGATACTGCTGTGTCAGCCTCCCAGCGTTGGGATTACAGGTGTGCACCACCATGCCCAGTTTTGGTGGTTGACATGGTGTGCTGTGCGACTGGTACCAGAAATTGAACCTGGGTCCTTGTGCTTGCCAGGCAGGCACGTACACCATCAAGCTATCTCCCCAGCCCATTATTTTTATTTTATTTTTAATTTATTTTTTTAACTTTATGTTACGGCTGGCTCAGCCTGCCCTGGGGGTGGGGCTGGCGCAGCATGTGGTGCTGGGAATCAAACCCAATCTTGCCTAAGCAGATGCTTTAGACCACTGAGCTATCTCACTGGCCCCCCATTATTTTTATTTTAAAGAGAATAAAGCAATAATAGATAAAACAGTAGAAATGATAACAGTTTCAAATTTCAAGATAGGAATTCAGTGATAAGTGTTATATTGCGCATTGCTGTCTTCAAATAGTTGCTCTGATTACCAGACATAAACATGTAAAATTGATCAAAATAAAATTTTAAAGCATTAACTGCTCTCTTTTAAAAATCAATAGAAAATAGTAGTACAATCCTAGCTATCCTGTATATACATGGTGGAGTAACAGCTCGCTCACATTTTAATCTTATTTGTGTGTATTTATGCATTAGTTGAAGAAATATATTTCTTTGTCCTTTTTTTTTTTTGAGAGTCTCACTGTAGTCCAGGCTGACCTGTTTTTGGCCGTTCAAGTGCTAGGATTACAGACACATACCACCATGCCCAGTCTCAATGGCCATCTTACCTTGCCCCAGAAGTGGGGCCAGCATGGCACACCGGGGATTGAACCCCGGCTGCTGCATGCGCTTTAGTCTGCTGAACTATTTGGCTGGCCCAGCACTAATGTTTTATTTTTCATTATTTTTTATAATATTGATTGGTTGATTGATTGTGGAACAAGGGATTGAACTCAGGCTCTTGTGCTTGCTAAGCAAGCATTGATTCTACTGAGCTATCTCCCTAGCCCCCTATAATACTTTTTTTTTTTTTATTTCTTGCCAGCTTAGCCCCCAAGGGCAGGGCTGGCGTGGTATGTGGTGCTGGGGATCCAACCAAGGTTCCCTGTGCCTGCCTGAGCTTGCCTGAGCAGGTGCTTTAGGCCACTGGGCTATCTCACCAGCCCTTTCATTATTTTTTAAATTTTTTATTTATTTGATACAGGGTCTCTCTACGCAGCTCTGACTTATAGTGATCCTCCTATCTGAGCCTCCCCAGCGCTGGTATTACAAGTGTGTACAAGCACACCTGGTTTCAGTGGCTGGCACTCTGAACCTCGGGTTCCAGGCCCAGTATGTGTATAGTACTGGGGATTAAATCCAGGTCCTTGCGCTTGCCAGGCAGGTGCTCAGACTGCCAAGTTACCTCACCAGCCCAAGGTATCAGCATTTAATTGTCCAATATTAGCACAAACCTTTTTTTGCAATGGACTAAGAGAAATTAGTAGTGTAACTATCTTTGTATGTATTCATATATGTTTAACTAGATACTTTTAGATAATATATGCATATATATTTTTTTTGTTTTTTGCATTTTCTCCATCTCAGTTTCTCTTTCCCCTTAAAGTTTCTTACCATTTTACAGTATCTGTTGTACATTTTGGATCTTATTCTTTTAGCTTCTCAAACTAGGAAGATAATATGTTTACGCATGTGTGTCAGATTTATGCATATGGTCTCCAGTTGCCTATATAGTTTTTACCTATAGAAGTCTCCAGTTTATCCTTCATGGTTGCATAGCAGTCCATTGTATAAAAACACTATATCTTTTTTATCTATTCCTTAGCCGATGGACATTTGTGTTGTTTCCAAGTTGTAGCCATTACAAACTGTGCTACTATAAACATGGGTCATATATAGTGCTGTGGTGTGATGTTTTTATTCTTTTGGGAAGATACCCAGGAGAGAATAGCTGGGTCAAATGGGACTGCCAGTCCTAGTGTTTTTGAGAATTCCCCTCACTGATTTCCACAGTGGTTGCACCAGTCTACACTCTTACCAACAACAGATTCCTTTTTCCCCACAGCCCCTCCAGCATTTGTTACTGGTTGATTTCTTTCTTTTTTTTTTTTTTTTTAAATAACACATTGTTTATTTTATTTTTTAAAAACTTTTTGTTTATTTTTATGGCCGGCTCAGCCTGCCCCGAGGGTAGGGCTGGCACAGCATGTGGTGCCGAGGATCAAACCGCGTCCCTGGAGCCGCCTAAGCTTTCCTAAGCAGGTGCTTTAGACCACTGAGCCATCCTGCCGGGCCCCATGGTTGATTTCTTGATAGTTGCTATTCTTACCAGAGTGAGATGGAATTGCAGTGTTTTTCTTTTTTTAAAAAAATAATTATTTATTTATTTATTTCTTGTTTCAGAACCTTTGTTTGTTTATTCAATCATTTTTATGGCCGGCTCAGCCTGCTCTGAGGGCAGGGCTGGAGTACCATGTGGTGCCAGGGATTGAACCGCGGTCCCTGAAGCTGCCCAAGCTTTCCCAAGCAGGCGCTTTAGACCACTGAGCCATCCCACTGGGCCCCAAAATGAACTTAATTTTTTTTAAAGAATTTATTTATTTATTCTTGTTTCAGAACTTTTGTTTGTTTATTTATTTATTTTTATGGCCTGCTCAGCCTGCCCCAAGGGCAGGCCTGGCACAGCATGTGGTGCCGGACGAACTGTGGTCCTTGCAGCTGCCTGCAGGCGCTTTAGACCACTGAGCCATCCTGCCGGGCCTCAGTGTTGTTTTAATTTGCATCTCTTGAATGACCGGTGATGTTGAACATTTTTTCACTTATTTATTTGCTGTTTCAGTTTCTTTGTCTGAGAAGTGTATATTCATCCTAGATGCCCATTTTTGGATTGGGTCCTTAAATTTGGGGGTCTGATATTTTAGATTTTTTTTTTTAATATGTTCTTGATAGTAATCCTTTGAGGAGCAACTGGGGAACATTTCTTCCCACATTGTAGGCTGTCTCTTCACTCTTCTTGGTTTCTGTTGTGCAAAAGCTTTTTAATAAGATGAGATCCCAGTTCTTTTAATAGTTTTTGCATGGACAGGGTTTTGTTCATTAAGTCTTTGAGTACATCAATGTCTTCAGGAGTTTTACCTGTTGTATCTTCCAGGAGATTTTTTTTTTTTTTTTTTTTTTTTGCAGGACCAGGGATTGAACTCAGATCCTTGCGTTTGCCAGGCAAGCACTTATTCTACTGAGCTATCTCCCCAGCCCCCTCTTCCAGGAGATTTAATGTTTCTGTTTTAACATTTAGATCTTTGGTTATCCCCCCAACTTCTTTTTTTTTTTTTGTAGAACCAGGGATTGAACTCAGCCTCTTGCGCTTGGCAGGCAAGCATTTATTCTACTGAGCTATCTCTATAGTCCCGCCGCCCCTTTGGTCCATTTTGAATTTAGTTTCATACATTGTGAAAGATACGGGTCCAGTTTAATCTTTAGCATGTGCAGAGACGGTTTTCCCAGCTCCATTTATTTATTGATTGATTGATTGATTGATTGATTGATTGTCTTTTTGAGACAGGGTCTCACTATGCAATTGAGGCTGGTCCTGAGCTCACTTTTGTAGCCCAGGCTGGTCTCGAACTCGCATCAATCCTCCTGCCTCAGCCTTCCGAGTGCTGGGATTACAGGCGTGAGCCACCACGCCTGGCTCCAGCTCCATTTATTAAAGAGGGTATCTTTTATTGAATGTTTAGCAACTCTGTCAAGATAAGGTGGCTAAGTATGTCTGGAGTTGTTTCTGTATCTTCTAAGCTATTTCATTGATTCCCAGGTCTGTATTTTTTTTTTTTTTTTTTTTTTTTTTTTTTTTTTTTTTTTTTTTTTTTTTTTTTTTTTTTTTTTTTTTTTTTTTTTTTTTTTTTTTTGGTACTGGGAATCAAACTTGGGAACTTGAGCTTGCCAGGTAGGCATTTTTGCCATTGTACTATTTCCTCATCCATGGTTTTTTAAATTATTAATTAATTTGCCAATACTCTGCTGTTGTTAATCACAGTAACTATAGTCTAATTGTAAGTCAGGGAGTGTGATGACCCCTGCCTTGCCTTTGTTGCCCAGAATTGCTTTCACTATCCTAGGTCTCTTCTGGTTTCAAATGAATTTTAGGATTATTTTCTCTAATTCTGTGAGAAATGCTATTGGAATTTTAATCAGAATTTCATACAATTTTATTTATACTTGGATTTCTAAATGTCTATGTAAAAATGTGTGACTGCTTCTATCACATTGTGTAGAGATTTATTAAAATATCAATGATTGATGGAAAATACTGATTCCAAGTGTTGATGTTTGATATTCAGAAAGACAGTGATGTTAAGCTCAAGTACCTATGTTATAGAGTAATAGTATCATGAAGCTTCTCTTCTGGAGGGTTAAGAATGTAAGTTTACAGACCAAAAATTAGAGAAAAAGAAGGGCTACAAGGATTACCAATGTTTTGGCCTTAGACCTTCAAGGTCAGTGAGGACTCAGGACATAAGAGAACCTGTGCTGTAATGTCCTACAACTCAGTGGTTTCCCAGATTTTCTGTACAAGGAGATTATGGGACCACAGAGGAAAGGGATAGATCATGTATAGTGTGCCTAAAGAGAGTCACCTAGAGAGAAAACATTCTCTCAAGCTTTCACAGAGAGCAAATTGGTCGAGCAATGGCCGTGCCTCATCCAGACGGCTGACACAACAGTGCTGCAATGCACTGTGCATAGTTTCAAAGTAAATCCTGAGAGGATTTGACTGACCTTGGGAGATACAAAAATTACATGTTTTGTTATGCAGATCTTGTTTTGACTTGCCCTTAGCCACCCAGCAGAAAAGTTTAACCATGAGGCATAAAATGTAAAGCTAGATTAGTGTGCTGAACTGTAAAAGGCTTAAATCAACAGCTTCTGACATTGCCAGTTCTGCCAGTAACCCACTGCGATTATGGAATACTGGACTGTGTATACAAACTACTTTCTCTTAGTTCAACAAGAAGAAATTTTTTCTACCAACATTGATTAGAGAAATTATCCTGTCTACACCCTGTGCTCTGTATATCTACTATGAGAACAACGATATGCATTGTATCAATTATTGGGAATGTACTACTATCATGTTTTTGAAAATGTCACATTGTTATTTCTTATTAAAAGAAAAAAAGGGGCTGGGGATTTGGCTCAGCAGTAGAATGCTTGCCTAGTGAGCTAGCCTGAATTTGTGCTCGGCAACCAAAGAAAGAATAAAATCTCCTATAAAAAATAGTTCAACCAAAAAAACCCCAATAAAATAAAGACCAAAACAAATGAAAAAAGAATTTCATAAAATCTGTATAACAGTTTTGGAAGTGTGTCCATTTGCACTATGTTGGTTCTTCCTACCCAAAAGCAAGGGATATGTTTCCATTTTCTGTTGTCCTCTTCAATATCTTTTTTTCGGAGTATTGTAGTTTTCAGTGTAGAGGTGTGTCTCAGTTACTCTTCTCTTGCTTCTGGGACAAATACATGACACTCAAAATGAAGGAAGGAAAGGGTTTTTTTGTTTGTTTGTTTTTGTTTTTTGTCTTTTTGAGACAGGTTCTCACTATGCAGTTGAGGCTGGCCTTGAGCTCACTTTTGTAGCCCAGGCTGGTCTCGAACTCGCACCAAGCCTCCTGCCTCAGCCTCCCGAGTGCTGGGATTACAGGCGTGAGCCACCACGCCCGGCTTCTTCCTATATTAAAACATTCATGGCTTGTGCAATTTTCTTAAACTCCTCTATTTTTTGTCTATATCTGCTCTAGAGCCTCTAAGTATGGTTCTCATTGTGGACATCATCTCTGCAATTGTTTGAGAAGTTATTTCTGAGATTTTATTCTAGAGCCTTTTTAAGTTGCTTTGTTGTTACCATTTCTTAGAGGCCAGGTGCGTGGTTTTCGAATTGTTCCACCACATTTCCCCTGCATTTGCCTTTGATAAACTGAATGTCTGGACTTGCAGCTTATGTAAGTGTTTTTCATTTTCTTAGTTTAATACCTAGGATGATGCTTATAATTTGCCTATGGTGGGTTGCTTATTGCTAATATTTAGAGCCCTTAGGATTACTTCCAGAATATCTTCTAGGTATAGCTGGTTTTGAGACAGTTGCAGTATCTTACCGCTTCAGTTTGTTGGGGATGAGAAGTTTCTGCCTGTTTGGGCTAACCCCTGGTTTTTTGGCACTGTGCCACAGTATTTTCTGTAACTCGAGGTCAGTCTTAATCTTGGAATATGAGGAAGAGTAGCTATTTAAAACAGTATTGTTGCTTTTCGCTATAATGGTACCATCAGCAGTAACAATAGAATTAAAAAGCTTAAAAAATGACAAACTGAGCTAACCGTTGATTTGCCACCTTTAACTGTATGAACTAGATTTGTGGTTATATAACAAAATCCAAACAAACCAGAAAATTATATATAATATGTAAGTCCTTAATATGTCATTTTTTTCTCAGGGATTGAAATTTAAAATGGGCTGGGGAGAAAATAGAGAAGCGGAAGAAGAGGATGAGGTTAAAAGTAAAGCTGGAGGACTAAGGGGAATCGTTCTCACTTTGGGCAACTGTTGGAAAAGACTGGAGGGAAAGAGAAGGAAGAGGGGCCCGGCAGGATGGCTCAGCGGTCTAAAGCGCCTGCTTAGGCGGCTGCAGGGACCGCGGTTCGATCCCCGGCACCACATGCTGTGCCAGCCCTCCCCTCAGGGCAGGCTGACCCGGCCACATAAATAAATAAATAAATAAACAAACAAAAGTTCTGAAACAAGAAAAAAAAATTAAAAAAAAAAAAAAAAGAGAAGGAAGAGGTAAAGAGAAGAACGGATCACGACCACCGCCACAGAGAGGCTACCCTCACTTATGTTCACACTCATGTAAAATCAGGGTCCAACAAATGGAGGACAGGAAACAAAAACAAAACCGTAACAATAACAATGAAAAGCAAGACAGAAGAGAAAAAATCCACTAGTAGCTATGTCTCTGCTGTCACCAGCAGACAGTGCGTGGAGGCAGAGTCCTAATCTGTGTTGCTTTCTTCCAACAAGCCAGCAATAGCCTTTTGGTGAGGTACTGGATAATCTCGAGTGCACCTTTGGGCTGAGATCAGAGTCCTTTGGCCTGCAGCCCTCGGTACACCCTCCTTGGGTGTGAGCCCAGCTGGGAGCCACTAGATGGAGCTGGCAGCTGCTTTAAGTTCTGAGCTCAGTGGCCCCTCTTTAAGGTGGCTCCTGGCCAGCTGCTTTGACCTGCCAGATGACCAAGCCCTCAGCACTCACTGCCAGCTAGTGCAGTCGTTCCTGTGTACTGCTCCCTTCTACCGCTCTATTTCCACGGAGGCTGCTGGGCTCTCCAGCAGTCACCATTTGTCTGCAGGTTTGAGTTGCTCCTCTTACACAGTGAGTCCCATTTCAAGGAGAAGACGCAGCAGCTATCCCTTCCTCCTCCATTCTCTCTTCACTCTCTTCCGCAGGCTTCAATTCATGCCTCAGATCCTTCCTGGACCCTAGGACCCACTTCTCTCGTTCTTGTCCTCCCCATGTTGCTGTGTTCCAGTGACTTTCAGAGAGGGTTTTTCTCAGCTCCTCATCACTGTGCCGTCTTGGTGCTCCTTCCTGACCCATAGATTTCATGTAATAAGGACATGAATTTCTTTTTTTTTTTTTTTTTTAAAAAGGCAGATGCTAAGGCCCATTCCATTTTTTAGTTACCCATTAGGTATCTGCTAGCTCATCTTTTGAATCCTTGTTACATTATTTACCTCAAAATTAATTTGGGGCTTCATCTACAAGTAGTGTGTTTATACCTGGGTTTGTATGTGGCTCTACTACAAGTCTGTTCAGCTTAGAATGGACTTCCCTAAATATGTAGTAAAGACCACACTCAGGAATCACCCTATATCTAAATAGCATCAGATCAAAGGCTTGCTGGTTTTATTTATTTTTGCTCTACTAGAGATTATACCTAGGGCTTTGAATGTGCTAAGTAAGAGCTCTACCACTGAGCTGCACACACACCCCTTAGCATGTGTATATGTATTTATGGTACTAAGGGTCATACCAACCAGCACTCTGCCATTGAGCCGCATTCTCAGCCCTTTTTCTGACTTGAAATGGAGTCTCTATAAATTGCCTTGATGGCACTTGACCCACCATTGCGCACAGAATAGTTTTGATGCTGTAAAGACTTTCTGTGCTCTACCTTTCTTCCCTCTCCGCAGTCCCAATATATCATGGATGTCTCTCTTCTGTCTACAGAGTCTTGCCTTTTTGTGAATGTCACAGAGTAAAATTATACAGTGCAGGGCCTTTTAAACTGGCTTCATTAGCTCAGCGTACTAGGTACCTGCTTAGGCAAGTGTAGGGACCAGAGTTTGATCCTTGGCACTACATACTGCACCAGCCCCTCCTCTGGGTATGCTAGTAGGCCACTGAGTCTGGGTGTGGTGGGGCACACCTGAAATCCCAACCTGCCAAGCTGTGTAGTGAGACCCTGTACCAAATACATAAATTAACTAAATAAAGTGGCTTCATTGTCTTAGTAATACACATTTATTTATGTTTCTTCTATCTCTTGTTGCCTTGAACATTCATTTGTTTTAATTCCAAATAGTATTCTGTAGTTTGGAATGTAAATAGTTTGCCCATTCATCTGTCAAAGAGCTGAATTTTTCCAGCCTACTTAGAAAATGTGCTACATTATAGGGAGGGGAAAAGCAGGGCACCAACAGAACCCTGTCGCATTCTTTCAGGTCCTGGTTGTTCTGTGTCTACACATGCAGAATATCTTGCCAGTGCTGTTTATGCTGATGTGTGCTTGTAATTCGAGTACTGAGGAGGCTGAGAGAGGAAGACCACAAGTTCAAGGGCAGCCCGGGCAACTTAAGCAGACCCGTCTCAAAATTCAAAACAAAACAAAACAAAACAGCTGGGGGTGTAGATCAGTGGCAGAGTGCTCCTGGATTCAGTCCCCACTACTGCAAAGAAAAAAAAAGTCTTCCTAGAAAGCAAAATATTTGCTGTCAACTGTTTATGTATTTAAAGAATTTAGAAGGAAAATAAGCCGGGCGTGGTGGCTCACGCCTGTAATCCCAGCACTCGGGAGGCTGAGGCAGCAGGATTGGTGCGAGTTCGAGACCAGCCTGGGCTACAAAAGTGAGCTCAAGGCCAGCCTCAACTGCATAGCAAGACCCTGTCTCAAAAAGACAAAAAAAAAAAAAGAAGGAAAATAAGCCAGGCATGATGGCAAACATCTGGTAATCCTAGTTTCTTCAGAGCCTTAGGCAGGAGATTGTAAATTTGAAGCCAGTTTGGGCAATTTGTGAGACCTTAACTCAATAAACAGACAGTTAGCCAGCTAGAATGCTTACCTAGCTGCCCAGTGTATGGGAGGCCCTGGTTCAGTTATTTAAAATGATGCTTTTACCACTTGAATTGTACCTTTTTTTCTTTCCTGAAGTTCCAGGTTCCCCTTTTCCATCTGATGTAATTTTTGTTTTGATGAAGGGAAGCTTTTCTTTTAGAGTAGATCTGTTTATGACCAGTTGTCTCTCTTTTCTTTTTCCACCTGAAAATATCTTGTCTTTACCTTCATTTCTGAAGGGTCTTCTTTTGGGCTAGTATCCTGTTGCTAGGATCCTGTGTATTTTTCTCTTCTGTCCTCCAGTACTGGGAACTGAACCCAGGCACACATTCCCTAACTATTTCCTTGAATTTTGAGACCTGGTCTGGCTAAATTAGCCAGGCTGGCCTTGAACTTGCAATCCTCCCTCAGCCTCCTCAATACCTGTTATTACAGATACACACTCTGGCTGTTTTATGTGTGTTGCCTGGCACTGAAGAGTCATTTTGTTTGTTTTGTGGAACTGGGAATCGAACTTAGGACCTTGCACTTGCCAGGCAGGCACTTGTGCCTCTGAGCTACTCCCAGCCCCTGAGGAGTCTTTTTTTTTTTTTTTTTTTTTGTCTTTTTAAGACAGGGTCTCACTATGCAGTTGAGGCTGGTCCTGAGCTCACTTTTGTAGCCCAGGCTGGTCTCGAACTCGCATCAATCCTCCTGCCTCAGCCTCCCGAGTGCTGGGATTACAGGCGTGAGCCACCACGCCCGGCTTGAGGAGTCATTTTTTTGAACACATTAAAGCTACTGTTTCGGGGCCAGGGAGATAGCCCCGTGGCACAAATGCCTGCCTGGCAAGTGCAAGGTAGTGAGTTTGAGCCCTGGTCCCAGGGGAAAAAAAAAAAAAAAAGCTACTGTTTCCCTGCCTTCTGGCTCCTATCATTTCTAGTGAGAAACCTACATACTTGAGTTGCTTCCCTGTAGTACTGTATACTTTTTCCCCACCTTTCTAATACTGGGGATTGAACCTAGGGCTTTACACATGCTAGGCAAGCCTTCTATCACTAAGCTACATCCTCATGCCTTTTAAAATTTTATTTTGAAGAAAGACCTTTTGAGTTGCTCAGGGTGACCTTGAATTTGCCATCCTTCCGCCTCAGCCTTGTCAATAGCTGGGATTATAGACCTTCATCTCCCAGGCTAGAGCTAGCTTTTTTTAAACCTGCTTTGAGATTTTTCAGTTTATTTTTGGTTTTCAGTTTAATTACAATGTGGGAATGCCTGCCCGGCAGGATGGCTCAGTGGTCTAAAGCACCTGCAGGCAGCTGCAGGGACCACAGTTCGATCCCTGGCACCACATGCTGTGCCAGCCCTGAGGCTGAGCTGGCCATAAAAATAAATAAAAACAAACAATGTGGGAATGCCTGTTGTAGCTTCTTGAATGTAAAATGTTCCTGTCTTTAGTTAAATTGGGCAGGTGTTTAGCAATTATTTCTTCTAGCATTTTTTCAGTTTAGGACTTCCGCCATCTCTCCTCTGCGACTCTAGTGACATACATGTTCCACCATGTCTGGTGACATACCTGTGTTGAAGCTTTGTGCAGTCTACTTTCCAGTCTCTGCTACTCAGGTTAAATACTTCCTATTTTTGTGTCTGTCTGTTTCTTGTTCTGTCCCTATCTCTGTTTCTCCCTTTGTCTGTTTGTTTCTCTGTCTTTTTTGCTCTCTTTGTCTTCTTGATGATAATTTGCTATCTTGCTGGTGCTACCCTGAAACCCAAACTTCTCCTGTCTTGGCTTAAGCTAGAATTATAGAGATCCTCTGCCACACCTGGCCTGACACTGGTTAGTGTTTTCTGACTCCTTTGTGTCATTTCCTCATCTTCATGCTGCTATAGAGCCAATCAATGATCTTTAATTTGGATATTACATATGTGTGTGTATTTTTTATTACTATTTTTTTGAAGTGCTGATGTTTGTATGTCAGGACTTTTACATGGTAGGCAAGCATTATACATGAGCTATAGTTCCCAGGCTTTGTTGTTATAATTTTTGATTCTCGGATTTCCATTTGACAATAAGTTCCGTTTCTGTGTCAAGGCTTTTCTGTTTGCCTGGGCATTCTTGGCTTACCTTTGGAGAGTGAGATAATAGTTGTCTGTCTACAAGTTTCTCTTGACTCCTGCAGTCATTTTATTTATTTATTCTTTTATATTTTAGGGAAAGGTCTACAGGTATTCAGGGTCTCACTACTAGATCGGACTGTAGTGATCTGCCTGTTTACAGCCTCCCAAGAGCTAGGATTATAGGTGTGCACCACCATACCCAGTCTCAATTGCTGTCTCAGTGCACCCCAGGAGTGGGCCTGGCATAGCATTGAACCCTGGCCCCTCTACTTGCTCACGGGTGCTTTAATCCACTGAGCTATTTGGCTGGCCCCTGCAGTCATTTTAAAGCAGATTCTTTTCAGCTCTTTTTTCCCCTGAGAATTAATCAGATTTTCCCTACTCTTTTGTGTAAGCAGTTCTGAATTGTATTCTGGATATTTTGATTATACTGTATGGTCTGCACTCACAAAGAGTGCAGACATTCTAGCTGAAGCAGCAATATGATATGGTATTTTTAGACTGTGTGCTTTGAATCCCCTCTTTGGCTGAAATCAGGTTAGTTTTCAGAGCTGTTTCAGGGCTCCTGATCCAGCCACCTGGATACCATTGGCAGTCTTGTCTAAGACTGCACAGTCATTTACCCACAGATTAGTTCACTTGTGGAGCTTATCTCAGGATGTTCTAGGCATTCCCAAGCAGCTATGTGGGTTCAGTTTACATATTCTTCACTGTGCCCAGTGTCCCATTCTGACTCCAGGACCTTTCCTTGTTCTCTTGTTAGAAGTTTGGAGCTGCTGTATTGTGACATCTGCTGACTGAATCTGGCCCAGAAGGTAGAAAATGAGACAACATGGCCCTTGTGAAGTTGAAATACTATCACCTAGTCAGGATGAAGGCTCCCCTCTGTGTTTTGATGCTTGCCATTTAGTCCATCTGTAAGAGTTGCCAAAGTCTTACTAGTTCCAAAATTGGTGAAAAATCCAAGTCCAAAGTCTCCACTGAAATCCAAGGTAAACTCTCAGCCATGAACCCTTACAGAAGTAAGAAAGAGCTGGATGTGATGACACATGCCTGTAGTCACAGCACTCAAGGGACTGAGGCAGGAGGACCATTGTGAGTTCAAGACCAGCCTGAGCTACAAAGTGAGCTCAAGGCCAACCTGAACTGCATTGTGAGGCCCTATTTAAAAAAAAGAAAGAAAAAGACTCAAGCATGGTGACATACATCTGTAATTCCAGCACTCAAGAGGCTGAGGCAGGAGGATTGCTGCAAGTTTGAGGCCAGCATAAGCTACAAAGTGAAATCAAGGCCAACCTAAACTCCATAATGAAAACCCGATCTCAAAGAGACAAAAAGAATTTTAAATTTCGAATAAATAAGAAAGAAAAAGTTAAATATTTTCAATATAAAATGACATAGGGTAAACATTTCCATTCCAGATATGGGGAAAGAGGAACAGAAATCAGACCAAAATAAGACCAAAATCCAGCAGGGGAAACATTAAATTCTGTAGTTCCATGTCTAGCATTTGGGTAAGATGCGAACTCCAAAGGGCTCACCTTCTAATGGACCTACCTTTACGGCATTGCTGGTTGTACCTCATACAGCTTTTCTTTTGGACTGTCATTACTCACTTCCTGTAGCTTTCCTCCATAGATGGTTCATATTTCTGGCATCCTCAACTTCCTACTGCATCTTTGGCTCCACATATTAGCCTCTCAAGGACACCTGGTGGGGGCTGTGATCTTGCCACAAATTTTTGCCTGTTCTCCTAAGGCTTCTTGTAAAATCTGGGTGGAAGTCTCTTTGACCTAGCAACTTTTTTTTTCTAATTTATGTATTTGGTATAATATCATTTTTCAAGTAACA
Source organism: Myocastor coypus (assembly GCA_004027025.1). Classification (NCBI taxonomy): domain Eukaryota; kingdom Metazoa; phylum Chordata; class Mammalia; order Rodentia; family Myocastoridae; genus Myocastor; species Myocastor coypus. Next base: position 72 of record PVJA010041789.1, on the reverse strand, counting down.
ATGTCATTCTTATACACATTTAGAGGTAATCATGACATCCTAATACCAATTGTTACACAACCACAATATTGT
>PVJA010041787.1:7053-17797 GCA_004027025.1 Myocastor coypus | reverse complement strand
CAGAGAGATCTCCTCAGAATACTCTGGTTGATTTTTTTTTCCCCATCTGACTTTTGATATGTATAGTCAATCATCTACATAGATTTCAGTATTATAAGTCCTATACTTTCTTTTTTTTTGTCTTTTTGAGACAGGGTCTCGCTATGCAGTTCAGGCTGGCCTTGAGCTCACTTTTGTAGCCCAGGCTGGTCTCGAACTCGTACCAATCCTCCTGCCTCAGCCTCCCGAGTGCTGGGACTACAGGCGTGAGCCACCACACCTGTCTTAGTCCTATACTTTCTATCTCCAGTGCCTAGGCCATGTCTACCATGAAGCCCTTGGTATCTGATCAAATGAAATGATAGGACAGATACAAATAAGTCCTTGTAAAGAAGCAAGGGGAAAAAAAAAAAAAAGAAGCAAGGGACATTTCCTGAGCCATACGTGGAAGGGCAGCTGTAGTTTGCACACTCAGAACTGGGGGGAGGACAGAGGTCATTTCTAGGCAAAAAAGGCATGTGCTTAATGGCACAAAAATCAAAGTGAATCAGAAAGGCAAGAGCAAAAAATAAGCTGTGAAGAGGAGGGGACTGAGGACCAATAAGGCAGAAGAGGACCAGAGTACAGACAGGCATGGCCCAGACGGGAACATGGGGCGTTATTCATCAGGAGATGGAAAATCCCCATCATTTGCCATGGTCCTGGGATATTACACAGAGGTAGAACTGGGCAACTAACCATCTGGGAGTGGTACAGGAGTGAGGAAGAGGTGAGTCGACGGTAAGACTTTGAACAAATTCAACACCATGTCGACATCTCATCGCCAGTGCAAAGTGTTAAACTTATGGATTACATTTTTATATGCTTTTGCACACCAATGTTCTGATGAATGAAAATATTTTGTTCTGCTTACATTTTAGGAGACCAGTGTTTGAGAAAATAGATGATGCAGTAGTAAAACAAGAAAAGAAATCTGAAGCCTGGCCCTACTGATGCTATGAACCTGTGACCTGTGATCTACAGGCAGCTGTATGGCAAAGACAAAAAAGAACAGCAGGAGTCTTGGTGGCTTATGTATCATTGATTGCAATTTGTTCTTGTCAGTCCAAGTTATACAAAACAATTTTTTAAAAATATTTGTAATTTAATTTTAAAACAATTTTTGTTTGAATAAAAAAGAGCACTGTAAATACTAAAGAAGTCTCTGGCAATGGAGAGAGAGAGAGAAGGAGGAAAAAGAGAGACAGACAGAGAAAGGCAGGCAAAGGGAGAGGCAGAGGCAGAAGCCAAATCACTGCCTTACGTAAAAGTCATGGACACAGTTATACTTAATTAAAAAATTAAGCAGATGAGTAGCCAGACAAATATGATGAAAATTAAATAATTTAGCATAATACCATGGTTGATAAGTACATAAACAGAGGTGACAAATAACTTATAAGAGTATTTTAAACACCAACTTTTTTCATTTTCATTGTTAGATTTTCAGTCTTGGAACCTATCATAGGCTGAAATTTAAAGCCTGACACCTTCTGTGTAATATTGCAAATGAAGAAAACTCGTATATTTTAAGGAGACAAAAGAAGAAAAGCAACTATTAGCTACCACTTTTAGTCTTCTCTATCTACAGCTAGAAGTTCACTTCAAATGTGCCTCTTTTTCCTTTCTTTGATATTTCAGGATTCTGATTTGAAGAAAAAAATTTCTGCCACTTTTCAAAAATGTATAATTCTGTACACCACAATACAAATGCATACTGATTTGACTTTATTTCTAAGCATATGAGGTCCTCAATCAGATGTAAGTGGTTTACTGGTCTCCACTCCACAGGGGCACACAGGAAATGGTTTTATTTTTCTCCCCTCACGCCCCCCACTGGGCCATGTGAGTCTCCCATTCCTGCTGGGCAGAGATACCTTAACGATACCCTGGACAGACTCCAAAACTTCCTTGGTCACTTTTTGATATTAAAAAACTCTGTCAAGGCTAGTTGAAGCCAGCCTCATATCCGATGCAAAGTATACCCTCCTCCATCACTGGCTGGACTGGAGGTTGGGAGGAGCTGAAATAGAAAAAGAGCAAGCTCTGCTCTTTCTCTCTGCTTCCCCTCCTCACATCAGGGGCAGAACGGTAGGACAGCACATAGCAGGCCCTGGAAAGCAGTTGCCCCCATCTTCTCCAACCTGCTTGGGTGGGCAAGAGAGGGATAGAGATGCAGTGTCAAGAGTAGTGGTCTCATCCTTTCTATGTAAAACTACTGCTTCCACTGTGCTACTCCCACAAGTCAGACCTTCAGGAAGCATTTACAGAGACCTACATCTCCTCTACTTGATGCTACTTGACCTCTTTCCACTACCCTCGTCTCATCTGCACTCCTCATGTTCAGAGAGAAAGGTTAAGGCAAAACAGCTACCTTCCCAGGTGCCACTTGATGCATAGGAAACATAAACTTCCTGGCCACACTATGGGAAGGGTGGCAGGCTGTCCCTCGGGCTTCCTCACCAATGCTTAGGCCATGGCACTTAGCTCCTAGCAGGAGACCCAATGGCAGCAGGCCCCTCCCCAGGCCAAGATCCTTTAGCAACACCTGTGGGTGGCACACATGGGTCAAGGCAGGGCTTCTGTGGCTCTGCCATTCATGGCAAACTATGAAGAAGTGTCCACTATGTATGAGTTTGTTCATACTGCCAGGGATTCAGTGCCTTTGTCCCTCCAGACATGCTCCCTAGTTGCTAAGTCTGTGCAACAGAAAAAATATGATGAAATGTGCTACATAACTAATAAAATATCACTTGCTCCCATGATACTATATGAGTTAGGGAAATTTCTTGTCACAGAATGGAAGTCTGCTAAACCCCAATGTTGAATGAATAAGCAGATATCATCTTTCCCTGATCTACATAGTTTACTCTTCCAGTCCCACACCAGCCCACTCATGATTCCAGAAGAAACTCATTCCCATAGACATATAGAGAGTTTGTGATTTGCTATGGATTTTCAGGATCATAGAAAGGGGACCATATTTACAGTATTTCACTCAAAGTAGTCTGTCGAGGACTGCCTGAGCAGCTCTCCTTGAAAGAAGAGCAACTGTCTCCATTTTGACTGAGCCTGACCCTATTTCCTTATATTGAAATGTACAGAGCTAGCTAGGACTTCTCATTATCCTTCAATTGGCCTTAAATAGTATGCATTGGTCTAATCAAGGTGCTGGTGGTAATTTTTTAAGATGGCATGCATGTTTCCCTGATAACCCACTCCTCCTGCTCTCCAATATGAGCTGGGTCAAAACAGGATGAAGAGCCAATGCTCCACACTGTCAGCTGGGATGGAGCCTTGAGATAGAGGCTATGACTTCCTGGGGCTTGAAAGATTACACGGCAGAGCTGAAACACCAGACCCACAAAATATTAGATACTATCTCAATAGCATAATACAAATTACTTCCTCTGCATACCCTCTCTGAATACGGCAGAGGTAAATGCAGGCCACCTCCCTAGCTCAGCTCACAGTGCTCACCTTCTTCCCACAATTCCCTTTCTCAAGCCACTCCCCCTTCTCCACTGAATAAACCCAGGTGCAGCCCTGGTTCACTCTCCTTGTTCCAGAAAGCCATCTTCATGGCTGGACTTAGGGTCCCTTGGCTCCCCAATAATATAATTACGCTTTAGTGTCTTTATTTTTGCTATGGGTTACACTGGGAGGGGTATACTGGAATTAACTTGATGGGATTCCATCATATATCTTTGGGATTACAAATACTGACTTCTTCAACCAAGAGGAGAACCTGGAGGGGTCACCAACAGCAGTCTGCGCTAGTCAGGCCTCATGTTCCATGCCTCTCTTTAACCAGACCACGGGCAGGGTTCCTGCCTCTTCTGATCTTTGTTGCTTGCCCCAGGGTAGCTTCAAGGGCCTGAAATCCATGCAGTCACACAGAGCCCATGCTGAGACCTGTAAGAAGTAGAGCCTAGCAAGAGGTCCACAGGTCACGTGTCATTCTCAGAAAGGATGAAGGTAGTTCTCTGGGACCCTGAGCATGTTTTTGAGAGTAATTTGTTACAAATCCCTGAGCATGACCTCTGGCTTCTCTTTGTCTTGTGGTCCACCCTTTCACTGCTCCACATGCCCCTCCCATTTTTTGTCATCCTCCATGAGGTCAGCCATGCTAATGCCAGTGCCACACATTTAAAGTCTCAGGATTGCGAGCTGAATAATGCTCTTTTCTTTATAAAGTTCCCAGCAGCAGGTGTAGTGTTAGGGCCACTAACAACAGAAAGTTGGTGATGAGGAGTAGGGTCACTACTATAACCAGGCCTGAAAATGCAGATCCATCTTTGGAACTGAGTGATGGGCAGAGGCTAGAAGAATTTGGAGGAGCAGGCTAGGTAGAGCCCACAGTGCTGTACATGGAATGTTAGTGGTGATTCTGATGAGGGCTCATAATAGGAAGAGGCTATGGGTCTAATCTCCAATATAAATGAAAATTGAAGGTCAGCCTTATTAAACTATGTTAAAGAATTTGGTTTGTTTGTTTTTGCAGGACTAGGGTTTGAACTCATGATCTTGCACTTCCCAGGCAGGCACTTGTGCCATGGAGCCATCTCCCTGGCCCCTATAAAGAATTTGGATTATGGTGTGTATCCCTCAAAATTTTATGGAAAGCTAAAATTGAAAATGATACACTAATTCACTTAATGAGGGAAATTTCAAAAAGCAAAACATTCAGCTGTAGCTCAGGTATGATTCACCATTTTTAATCAGCTTTATAGTGAGACTCAAGAGCAAAAGGAACAGGAGGGGAAAGATTTGGAAAATCTATGGCTGGCCCAGGAAGGAATGAAAGAAAAGTGTGTGAGGGCCAATGTGTAAAAGAGATTAGTTCAGTTACAATGTAGTCACATACTCTTTATAGGAAAACTTGGAGAAAGATCTCAAGGCATCTCAGAAACCTTCAAGGCCAACACTCTCATCTCAGGCCCAGAGATATCACTGGGCAGAAAGGACCCCAGAGAGCTCCCTGCCCAGGACTGCTTAGGACTAATTTCCCTGCTTCCAATTAGTGCCACAGTCATGCCTTAAGTAGGCCCACGAATGTCTGATGCTAGTGGCAGACTTTTGCTTCCAGATGTGCTGAGCTTGTGGGTACACAGAACGAAAGAATTAGAGGGACCTGGTGACTGCCCCAAGTTTTCAGAGGAGAGCTTGGGAGGGCAGGCAAGAGGTGCTGCAGGATTAGAGCTCCTACAGAGAGCTCCTAACCGAGAGGTGCCTGCTGGGGCATCCCAGCCATGATGTGGAACTTGGGAAAATAACCAGCCTAGGGAACCTGGTTAAATGTTCTGCTGCAGCAGTCTTGAAATTTTGAACCATAAAAGGGTCTCACATTATATGTCTTATAAAGCCTTCTCTCTTGTCCTCAAACTTGTCCCTGCTGGTTTCTCTGACATTTAATAATCATCATGTTTATTAGTCAAAGTATTTTCTACATTAAACTCAAGGACAGCTTGTCATGCTGTCTTTATCCTAGGTATAAAATATAACTGCATGACTCATAAGGTGTGGTCAAAATGCAAATTTATTTTGTGTCCTTTAAATATAATGAAGAAGGGAGTGTGTGGGAATCCCCTCCCACTTTGGGGAGAAACTTGGCCAGATGTCATGTACTTCATGGCTGCTCCTAGGCAAGGTCAGACCTTTACCCTCTTAAAGCCAAAAGTGCCTCCTCCAATTAGCCTCAGTTTTTCCACAAGGGGGGAGGGAAGGAAGCAAAAGGGGATGAAAAGGAAATAAGATATCTTAAGTTCATATACCAACTCCACACAAGGTATATAAACATTATGTACTACAAACATGCTAATAAAAAGAAAAAAAGTATAATACTCTTTAGCCCAAAAATATACACAATTATAATTTGTTAACACATAATTAAAGGGAAGGGGCAATAGCTCAGTAGTATAAATACCTGCCTGGAAACCACAAGGACCCAGGTTTGATCCTCAGTATTACACTCTGTGCCAGCCACTGAAACCGGCAGTGATGGCACATGCCTGTAACCCTAGTGCTGGGGAGGCTGAGAAAGGAAGATCACTGAGTCTGAGCTACGTAGTGAGACACTGCACCAAATAAATAAATAAATAAATAAATAAATAAATAAATAAATAACATTCTTTTTAAAAGCATGTAATTAGCTGTCAGCTGGCAGAGATGTCAAAAGGGAAGAAATTTAAGGGCAAGAAGATGGTCCTGACCCCTGCAGCTGTAAAGAAGCAGGAGGCCAAGAAGGTGGCAAATCCCTTGTTTGAAAAGAGGCCAAAGAATTTTGGCATTGGACAGGATGTCCAGCCCAAAGGAGACCTCATCTGCTTTGTCAAACGGCCCCGCTACATCCAGCTGCCATGACAGAAGGCCATCCTGTATAAGTGGCTGCAGGTACCACCTGCGATTAACCAGTTCACCCAGGCCTTGGATCGCCAAACAGCTACCTAGCTGCTTAAGCTCTCCCACAAGTACAGACAGAGACCAAGCAAGAGAAGAAGCAGAGGCTGTTGGCCCAGGCAGAGAAGAAAGCTTCTGGCAAAGGGGACGTCCCCACTAAAAGGCTACTAGTCCTCAGAGCAGGTGTCAACACTGTCACCACTCTGGTACAGAAGAAGAAGGCTCAGCTCATGGTGACTGCGCATGACGTGGACCCCATTGAGCTGGTAGTATTCCTGCCTGCCTGTGTCACAAGATGGGGGTCCCTTAATGCATCATCAAGGGGAAGGCCAGGCTAGGGTGTCTGGTCCACAGGAAGACCTGTACCACTGTCACCTTCATGCAAGTCAACTTGGAAGACAAAGGTGTGCTGGTTAAGCTGGTAGAGGCCATCAGGACTGACTACAATGACAGATATGATGAGATCCGCCATCACTGGGGATATTTTTGGGTCCAAAATCTATGGCTCATATTGCCAAGCTGGAGAAAGCAAAGGCTAAAGAGCTTGCCACTAAATTGGGCAAAATGTACTCTTAAGTTTTCTGTACATAAAAACAATAAATTGTCCTTAATCCAGTGGGGGAAAAAACATATAATTAAAAAGACTCCCAAAATTGGAAAAATGTTAAAAACCAAACACAAAAACACTATCTCATTCTATATTACTCAACATTGCAGTCTGTATTCAACCATTTATTCTCCATTTTTTTCCCATGCTGAGGTCTGAGTTTAAAGACAAGAGTATGATTGACTATGTTCTCTCTTCCAGTCTCACCTGCTTCCTCTCTCCCTGCTGCTCCTCTGAACTCCACTGGGAAGAAAAGGAGTTTGGGTTGAATGGCAGAGACTCTCTCACTCTCAGGAGCCAGCAGATGGTAGATCACCCATCTCTGGACCTTCCTCCTACAACTCTGCTGCCTCCACTGATAATTTATCCAAGTTCAGCACTGGGACCTGGGCTTCTACTCCATAAACACCATTTCTCTTGGTGAGATCTTCCTGAGTAGGATGTGAAACAGTTCCAGTAATTCCTCCTTTCTCAGAGCCTACATCTGTTCATGTATACCTTGTTTGTCATTGTTGGCCTTCATCCTTATCTGGCTCCTCTCCCTTGATATACCTGGTCTTCTTAGCTTTATTTGGTCTTTGTTTCTTCCAGCTACACAAAAATATTCCTGCATCATAGGCAAGTCTCTCCTTGGAGAAGTATAAGAGACATAGGAATCTCAGACACCGGGATATAGGTAGAGGGCACTTGCAGCAAGGTGACAATTCTCTCCAAGGGAATCTCTTCACTAAACACAAACATTATCCTTCTGTCATCTCCAAACAGGTGAGAGATCCAAGAATTCAGGGAGCCAGGTTTAAGGCACATTTTTCAAACCACCTGCCCTTGGTGGTCTGGCTTTCCAATTTTATGTTGATTAGATTTTGGTATTTCAGTTAAGACTTCAGTTTTGACATCTGTCTTCACTGCTTTTCTAGTTGCTGGGACAAAATACCCAGTGCTCAAAGTTAAAGGACAAAAGGATATATATATATATATATATAATATAGCAAGGGAGAGGAGCCAGATCAGGATGAAGGCCAACAATGACTATATATATATATAATATATATATATATATATATATATATATATATATATATATATATATATATATAATTTTAGGGGCGGGTCTACAGAGCATTCAGGGTCTCACTACTGGATCAGACTCATGACCCATCTATTTATAGCCTCTAAAGAGCTGGGATTATAGGCATGCACCACCATGCCCAGTCTCAGGAAAGGTTTATTGAGCTCACAGTTTGTTGAGGTTTCAGTTCAGAGTTGGCAGGGTGGCACCGCAGAGGAGAAACAGTGCATGGCAAAGCAGAGCTGGCAGGAAGCAGCAAACCAACAAACCACAGCACTCTTTCTGTCCCTGAGATCTTCATCCAGGCTACCCACATTTAGGCTGATCTAGAGCATGTCATCTCATCATAACACACTCCCGATCAGCCACCTCCAAAAAGCCTCACCACGGTGGCATGAGGCTTTGGGGAGACATCCAGATACAAGGCATTGCAGCATCCTTTGCAACAAAGATATATCTCTCCTTGTAAGGAACGCTCAAAACCACTAGAATAGTGTTTTCTTGGAAGCATTACACATATCTGTGCACTTTTCCAGAGAGACAGTTTATAGTTCTTCGATTCTCAAAGGAAATTTTGGTCCCAGAATTTTAAGAATTGTGGCGTAAATACGTTATTTCTGAAATTATTTTAAGTTATTACCTAATTTAACTTATAGAGAAATACTTTGCTGTGACTGGTTATTTAAATGCTGAAAAAATAATGACAAAATAGTCACAATCACTTGAGAGAGTTTGCCTGAACTTCCTCAAAATACTAGCTTTTTATAGTATCATAAAATAGAAGCAAGGTGGTAATGGCGTTCTTCTCACAGTGCTTTCCCAGGCACAACCCCCAAATATTCCTTTCTATAACCTTACCCTCTTTTCTCTTCACCATAGAAATTCCACAGGGACTGGTTCTACCCCGAAGCTTAACAACCTATGAACAGAAGCAGAGGACAGGGGATCAGGAATCGGGGAGAGTTGGGCACTGAGCAGGCCTGATATGGCAAAGATATCTGCACAAGGTGTCTTCCATATAATCTCAGTTCCATATTTCATACCATGACAATCAACTTGAGAAACATAAAGGAAAAAATGAACTGATTCTGGGACAAATTTCTCAGGGAGAAAAATGAAAGGTCAGTGTTCATCTAACCATGGCCAACAAAATGAAATAGGTAAGAAAGGGGAGTGTGCTGGTCTTCCGCTCATGTGCTGTGTCTTTTTTTATTTCCTAAGGCCCTTCTTGGGGATGTGGAGACTTTGGAGGATTTTCCTCCTTTGGAAGTTCCCATAGTATTTAATGAACAAAATATACTATGGGATGTTTTTGTGGTAGTAGGGATTAATTCTAGGATCTACTTGGGACACACTTCTGTATCTTTGTTCTTATAATTTCCTCAGTTCAGCAGTTGGGAATATAGTTCAGCACTGTAGTGCCTGCCCAGCAAGCACAAGGTCCTCAGTTCAATTCCATCCTACCCTCACCACCTCCCAAATAAAAATAAAAGTAAAAAATAATTTCCTTAGCTCAAATGCCCCCTTTCTGCTCATCAAAATCCTTTGAGATACAGGTCAAATTTGCACACAGCTCCATGGAACAGAAGAGCTAAATCATATCTAATCAAAAGAGGCTTCTTTTCTTCAGATATAAATATGAAAATATTATGTTCTACAAATATATACTAATAGAAAATATTCTGAGCTGATGTGAGAATTCAACATAGTCATCAGAGACCTATTCTCCTGCCATCTTTCTACTCTACTATCTTGAGCACATGGCCACCACCAGGGCATCCCATTCCTTTGAAGGACAAAACAAAGTCATGATTTTTCCCTAAAAAGCCAGCCCCTTTAAAGAGTGCAACCTTACTACTTTCCCTTTCATACAGTTGACCGCCCAACTGGCAAGTAGGACTATGAAATTTAGTTCTATCATTAGGGACATTGCCCCAAATATTATTACTAGGCAGGAAACATTTCAAAAGCATGGCCCTGTGAGGACAACCAGACAGCTGTGCTTAACCCTTACAAGCTTACTTCCTAGTTATATAAAACATATAATACACTTTGACCATGTCCTTCACTAACAGCAGTGGCACCACTGACCCCATCTGGAAAAGCTTTTGCTGGGCTGGGGCTGAAGCATATCATAGAATGATTAACAGCCTCCACAGCCTCCACAGCCTCCACAGCCTCCACAGCCTCCACCAGCTAGATGTCAGCAGGACCACTCTGCTATTATGACAAGTGACAACTATGACAGTCTCCAAGCACTGTCAACTGCTCTTCAACAGCCAAAGTCATTTCTTAAGAATCACTGAGGTGTCGGGCGTGGTGGTGCACACCTGTAATCCCAGCACTCAGGAGGCTGAGGCAGGAGGATCAATGCGAGTTCAAGACCAGCCTGGGCTACCAAAGTGAGCTCAAGGCCAGCCTGACCTATATAGTGAGACCCTGTCTCAAAAAGACAAAAGAAGAAGAAGAAGAAGAAGAAGAAGAAGAAGAAGAAGAAGAAGAAGAAGAAGAAGAAGAAGAAGAAGAAGAAGAAGAAGAAGAAGAAGAAGAAGAAGAAGAAGAAGAAGAAGAAGAAGAAGAAGAAGAAGAAGAAGAAGAAGAAGAAGAAGAAGAAGAAGAAGAAGAAGAAGAAGAAGAAGAAGAAGAAGAAG
>PVJA010041786.1:0-17692 GCA_004027025.1 Myocastor coypus | reverse complement strand
AAAAAAAAAAAAAAAAAAAAAAAAAAAAAAAAAAAAAAAAAAAAAAAAAAAAAAAAAAAATTCTATTCACCTGTGTTGTGATGTTTTGACATGGGTCCTTTAAGGGTCATTAGCTAAGGGTGGTGAAGCCCTCAAGAGCGGACTTAGGGTGTCCCACAGGGCTCATTTTCTCCTTCATCATGTGGAAACACAGAAGGACAATGACCTTCTGTGAACAAGGTGATGGGCCCTTAGCAGAAACAGAATATGTTGACGGTGTTGGCTTGAGCTTCCTAGTCTCCTGAATTGGGAGAAGTAAGTTTATATTATTATTATTATATATAATTTAATTTATACAGTCAAATTTATATAATATAATAATTATTATTGTTTTATACATTATTTAGATTTTGCACACACAAAACACCCAGAAATATAAACGTCCCTGGTCACCTGGTCAGTGAGGTATTATGGCAGCCTGAACAGTCACCTTCTTAGGGACTGCTGCACCTCTCCTCCTAGCACTGCATTCCACTGTTCCACAGGGACTGAAAGTAGGCCATAGTGAGAGCATTTTCATAATGGAGATTAATAAATGCTAAAGGTAGGACTTTTTTATTTTTTCTGGAGACCTGGTTGCTGGATATTTATCAGCAACCCACTGCCTAATCTCTTTTCCAGTCTAAAAATATGTAGCCTTTTTTCAACATCTTATAACAGTTCTAAGTTCACTGTCAGTTCGTGGGCAGCTCTACTCTCCCGTGTATGCTGTTCCAGGTATCATATAGTTTCTTTTAGCATCCAGAATTTAGCATAAAACTTGAAGGTCTAATTGAAAACTTTCTATATATCATTATATACTCTTATCTCTTATATGGTCTAAGGAAAATAATTATTATTGTTCTGTACATTATTTAGATTTTGCACACACAAAATATCCAGAAATATAAATATCCCTCAAAACCATTACTGTGTTTGTGAGACTTGGAAAATATCAATACATTGCCGGGCGTGGTGGTGCACGCCTATAATCCTAGCACTCGGGAGGCTGAGGCAGGAGGATCAGTGCGAGTTTGAGACCAGCCTGGGCTACAAAGTGAGCTCAAGGCCAACCTGAACTGCACAGGGAGACCCTGTCTCAAAAAGACAAAAAAAAAAAAAAAGAGAGGGAGAGAAAATATCAACACATAGAGCCACAAAACTAAAATATGCTGACAGAAATACGAATAATTATTAGATTTGAGTAATAGTAACATTGTCCATATCAGAGATAGTAATACTTCCTTTATGTGCTTCAACTGTCAAACCAGATGTCAAGGATTATTCTCCCTTTTAATGCGCCGTTTTAATAATAACAGTGGCATATTAGCCTAACTCCTCCAAACAGTCAAAATGGCAAAAAGTCTGGTTTTGATTTCTTTATTCTATCACATGCTGAAAGTAGCAACTATGCTTTCTGGAAATTAAAATAAAATTTATTTATTTTCTCAAGTAAGTCACTAAAGGTTATACAGATTATTACATAGTTATATAATATACATATATAATATAACATCTGAGAATGGGTTGTACTAGTTTTAAAACTTGATGTATGTAAAACATCCTTCAAAATAGATTAATTTTCATTTTTATATTAAAAGTAATTCGGTATATTCTTAGGAAGCAAAATGTCTCCACATTTTACACATGTAAATCCAAGATCTCTTACAGCATAAGAAGCGTCAAAAGTGTTCTTTGAAGTGGTACTATATGGAATGAATGCAACTGGAAATAATTGTGATTTAACAATCAACAGAAATCTAGAGCAATATATCTTAAAACACAGAGATGCGAATTTGTGACAGAAATGCAAACAGGGCAGAAGATACTTGGGAGTTGGGAAATGAGATCACAGTTGCTCACGTAGCTTCTAACAGAACAGAATATTCCTTAGGAAGCACTAGGAGCAACTGACTGTTTCCCAAAACTGCGTGGTCTGAAAGGCTTGTTTTGCAAGATAACTCTGGCAAAGCAGCCTTGTGTCCTGTATGAGAAAAGAGCAAGCTGGTGTCAGCATGGTTATTCATGAGTGCTTTTCAATGCAATAACCGGCATAAGATGTCTGCTAAGCTTTCGGGAGTGCCAGGAGGAGCAGAGTAACGGTTCATATTTCACAATTTATTTAAAATTTATTTTAAAAATTAGCTAAAATTATAAAGCATAAAGAAGTATAGATGCAAGCAAGGTTATCAAAGAAATAAAGCACAGATGAAATATCTTAATCAGAGTCTTAGAAAAAATTGTTTTATAATATCTAATGTCCAGATAGAAAATGACACATATGCTCTATTTGAACAGTATGTTCAATGAACTTCTTAAAGGCCAGTGAAATAGCTAAGCACAATAAACACTTACTTAGGCAAACGCAGGGACCGTGTACCTCGTGCTGCAGTGCACCGGCCCTGAGTGTGCTAAGGCAACCACCGAGAGCAGGTGTGCTGGTGTGAGCCTATAATCCCAATGAACAGGCAGATCACTATTAGCCTGAGCCCTGCACTGAGACCCTGCACCAAATATATATATATATATATATATATATATATATATATATATATATATGTTCTTTTAAAGTATTTCATATTATAGCTAATATTGAAAATCAATTCTTTTTAAAATTTGTTTAAGCTATGTATTATTATAAATAAACATGCTAAATAAAATGTACTTGTAACCTCAGTTGAAAACTATTAATACCAAGTAAGAGAATAATATGTCACGGAAAGTTGACTTTTTAAGGATTGATGCTTCATATACTTTGGGAAATGCAAGCCTAGGGGAAGCTTCTCATGATACAGAGTGCACATTTATAGGAGATTCCTTTTAGGGAAAACAGACAGTTTGTGAGTGGAGTAAGTATGTAGGATTGTTCTCTAAACGAACCGAAGGACTAGAGACAAGAGATCTTTGGAAAGCCAGCATGATGTTTTTCTTGTGCTCAGGCATGAGTGTGGACATGTGCATGAGCCTGCATGGAGGTTACATCTTTCTCTTTCCCAGCCCATTATGGGATTTTGCCTTTCCTAAGGTTTATCTCTGATACCTTAATTTCCTACCACCGCTCGGGGAAAATGTATTTCCTTAAAGTGTCCTTCTCTGAAAGAAAAGTAAAAATGTGTTCTATATGAAGAGTGAATAAATTAATCGGTACTACAAAAGAGTTGTCCTAGAATTGATATAATGATATTGGATAAATTGTTCTAGCATAAATATGAAAAGGTTTTCATCCATTTCTCTTAATTCCCCTTGTTTTTATATGGGGAAAATTTTCTTCTTTATGACTATTTGTAAAGGTTAAGGAAGAACATTGTTTTCTTGGCAAGAGATTATGCTGTAATGTACGTATCTTCCCAAATGTTACTTATTTAGATTTATAAAGAAATTATCTTTATACAATAGAAACCTCTCAGGAAGTCCAACTGCTTATTTGTTTGTCCTTTTAAGTGAAACAAATCATCATTAAAAAGGTTCAGCTTCAAATGAAGACCTTTTAGAAGCTTACAAGAACTTGCTGACGGAAGTTCAAATCTCTTAGAAAATGGCTCCTTGCTCATTGCTGCCTCAGAGAAAAATAGCTGCTGATGAGATTCAAATCCTTCTGTATCACCCCTTTCATTAATTTTAAACATAATTCATAGGCCATTATGTTCTAGAAATCAAAAGAATTACTCTTTATTGTAACCCACCATTTTTCATCATTATACACACACAATGTCCAATTTCATCCCACTGTTTCAAAATGGTGCTGAGAGCAAGCAGAGAAGATTAACTCCAATACATTCAGTTGGCTTTCATCCACAGCTCTATAAAGGCCTTTACTAACCTAAGGGTGTATTTACATAATAGAACATGATGAGTCATCGCTAAAATGTAAACACATTAGTTTTAAAAACTGCTTAAAAGTATATTTCTGCCTGAGATTTCCTCACCGTATTCCTGTGATTCACAGCAGTAATTCCCTAATATTTGGATCACAGTACTTCTGGACACATTGCAGACAAAAGAAGAAGAAAAACAAAGAGGGATAAAGGAGTAGAGAGGCCTCTCAAAGCACTTAAATATTTTTGTGTTTCACCTCTCTTCAGGTTAAACACCCCTAGAGGCCCTTACCTTGGTTTTGAATGACACACCTTCAGTCTCTTTCGACCATACTTTGAAATCATCTGTTTTATGTTAAAACCACTTTGAATCGTACTTTCTGTTTGGTGAGCTTGTTGAGGAGTACCATTTGGGGACTGGAGTCAGTGCCATTGTATGTCTGAGAATGGAGTCTCTCTTTTAATATGTCTTATGGTTTGTGTCTAGTTGTCCCCCCTGATAGCTCATGCAGTCATGGGGCAGGGACTTCTATAGTTTGAGATTAACTCATCGTCCACTGGGATTATGGCTCCTCCACTGGGATTATAGGTTTTAGTACTGGGGGATTATAAGTATGGGTGCTCTACCCAAGCTGGGGCAGAGAGCCGGAGTGCAATATCCCCTTTGGCTCCATGTGCTCTCTGCCATCACCATGAATTGATGCTCTCTGCCCTGTCCACTCTGCCTTGGAGTTAGCCGAGTATGGACTGAAACCCCCAGTAACAGTGAGCTAAATAAACCATTCCTTCCTTCACTTTGGGTGCCAGGTGTTTGTCTCAGCAAGGAGAGAAGAATAATGAGAGAATATGCCACTAGCAATTACTGATCTGTCCTACATGAAACAGGAGGGTAGAAAAATTGCAGTGAGCGTATCCATACGCACATTAAAGGGAAATCTGGTGCTGCACCGCTATATTAGCAATGACATCTATTTACATAGTACAACCGTCTGATGTAAACGTTATCCTAAACTATCTTGTAAATGTTTCATACTCTGTTTGTGCTGCGAGTGTTCTCTCAGGACTTCTGTATACAGACACTTAATGTATTTGACCACAAATGATTCCTTCATGTCTGCTTTTCTCACCCCTCTCCATTTTGTAGAATAACACCTGACAAGATTTTTTTTTTTTTTTTTTTTCATTTGTGTATTTGGTACCGGATCTCACTATGCAGATCTGACTCATGGTGATCCTCCTGTTTTGAGCCTCCCCAGTGCTGGGCATACAGGTGTGTGGCACCACGTCCAGACTCTGTCGTTGACTGAGCTTGTCTGGAGGTGGGACTCCAGCAGGTTGGGGATATAATTGGCTAGATCCAAGACAGTGGTGGTTAAGGAAAGCTGCGTACCC
Source organism: Myocastor coypus (assembly GCA_004027025.1). NCBI lineage: Eukaryota > Metazoa > Chordata > Mammalia > Rodentia > Myocastoridae > Myocastor > Myocastor coypus. The sequence continues at coordinate 12,467 of PVJA010041786.1, read as the reverse complement.
CAGGGCAGCTAGGATCAAGAGACAGAGAGACAGAGTGAGAGAGAGACAGAGACAGAGACAGAGACAGAGACAGAAGCACAAGATGAGAAAGATAGAGACAGAGAGATAGAGGCAGGGACAGAGAGACAGAGAGACAGGGACAAAGCAAAGAGACAGAGAACAGATCGAGAGATGGATAGAGATAGAGACAGAGACAGAGAAAGAGTCACACAGAGACAGAGACAGAGAGAGAGACTGGAAAAGTCAAAGACTGAAAGACAGAGACAAAGGCAGAGACTAATACACCCTTCTGTGTCACATCCTACCTGTTCTGACCAGGCTCTCTATCCTAAAAGTATATCCTGCTATGGGTTCAGTAGTGGATAAATGATAGAACCATTTTCCAAAGCCTCATCTTTGAAAACAAGAAACTTTTGAAGGACATTTTAGGTCTATACCATAATAGCATTCATGGCAGAAACTAACTTAAATGAGTGCCTACACTTCAAACTGGAGATAAATTATGAGGCCAAACTTAGGTGAGACTTTGGGGCTCTTATTTGGAAATGAATTTATTTTCCATATGGAAGGAATGTGACTGGCAATCTCTAAGCAATTCCTACCAAGCTGTCCTGTTTGAAGCATCGTGTCAACTTGGGAAGTTTAGAAGTTCAATTAAATGACTGAGCAGAGCGCCAGGATTCTTAGTTTGTAAACATCCTCATCCTGTGCAAGAGGAGGGCAGGAACATTGTGAGATCTCCACCAAAGCCCCAGGGTAGCTTGTTTGTAATGTAAGGAAGGGAGGGAGGCTGGCTAGAAGCCTCACCTGCGGGCCTTCCCTCTGCTCTTTGCTGTTTTCTGCTGCTATGAACTGCTGCTCTCTGCCATGTGCCACTCTGCCTGGGAGCCAGCCGAGTATAGACTAGAACCTCCACAAGCTGTGAGCTAAATAAACCTTTCCCTCCTTACTACTGGGTGTTGAATATTTTGTCCCAGCAATGATGAAAAAGTACCTGAGACAGAAACCTCAATGCACGTGCTGTTCCTCTCATAAAGAGACACGGTTCTCTTGAATCTTGGCGATCCGTGTGAAGTTCTTCACACTAGATACAGACAAGATGATGTGTCACCTTTGGATCTAGTCCTCCAAAAAGTCTTTGAAAGTTTCAACTTTGTAAAAGTTTAACAGTTTCCACTTTTCCCTTCTTGGGTTTCTGGATTAGAACCCAAGCTATCTGGCCACTCTGCTGAAGAGAGAAATCCAGCAGTCCCATGCATTCTAATCAGCCCAGCAGTTCCATCAGTGGAATTAACATAGAGATCCCAGCTTCAGCAAACCCATCGTGGAACAAAGATCTCTGAGGGAATCCAGCCAACACCAAACATGAGTGGAAAACTGTCTGAACCAGGCAAATCCACTAATTTATAAGAAATAAAGCACTGTTTTCACCTTAGGCCCCTATATGTTTGATACTTAAATAGTCATTGACCACTAAAACAACAACGAAATGAGTGGAATACTGAAAGAGTAAGGAACTGATCAGAGCAGAGGCCTCTCATCGGAGGCGGATTTTATTACCCAGGAAATCATGGAGCGCTCACACGCGCTTCCCTAAAGCTATTCCTGGTAACGCTTTCTGCGAAGCTTTCCTCCTGTGGTTGCCAGTGAGAGGCAGGCAAAGGTGCTATGAAAAGATTCTGCATTTTTGCGTGTGTCCAGATAAAAGTGAGGGAGACATAAAAGAATGTTGTTGGCTTCTCCGCAGAGCTTTAGATCAGAATGCTTTCTTTTTTCCTACTCCTTTTCAGAACAGTATCATGCTATGAAATTTTTTTGGACCCTTCATTTTTAAAAAAAATAGTGAAGCGGGTTGAAAAAACTGAGATATGAGAATGTAAAGCAATAAGCACAACGATATGGAAAGTAAAACTTTAATGCTGAAGCAGAAAAGAACTTCTAAATCTATGTAGCCTAAAATTCCGAAAGGATCCAAATGTCATCAATTAACTGTCTCTGCGTATTAGGTGAATAAACTTTTAAAAAGCATGATACTGAAGCAATGGGATAGGGAAAGTTTATTTCCAACTAGATCAGCTACCCTTTAACTGGGGAGTTTGCATGTGGTACTGATTGCTTGCTGCCTCAGTTCCTCAGAGACTACAGCGTATGTAAATGACAGACATAAGGAAATAAGAAGGAAAGGGAAAGATAGACTTTATAGATACTACTAAAAAAGCAATAATGAGGAACTATTTAACAAAATTCAAAGGTTTCGGATCATTTGAGAGTTTAAAACAGCAGATGGCAAATATAGTTCAATTCAGACAAACATTAAAAAATATGTGTAGCAATGGAGAAGCACAAAAGAAGGCTGTGGAAACACATTTCAGTAGGCTAATCACCCAGCACACCAACTCGAATTTTTTGAAAACTTTTAACTACCAGCTTAATGCAAAGAAACAATCTAAGATGAAGGCCAGAATAAAAATGAATTCCAGATTTTCAGTCTTAGCTGTTGGGAAAAGAGGCAAACTAGAAAAGATGAAAAATACTTAGAAATAGAAAAAAAGATACTTCATGAGTGAAATTCTTAGTCACAAGTCTCAGAAGATTTAATTTCATATATATATATATATATATATATATATATATATATATATATATGAACTTATTTATCAGCTACTTGTATTTCTCTTATGAAGTGTCTATTCCCTTCAGTTGCCTGTATTTTGACTGGTAGGTGTGTGAACTTATTTAGTAATTTACATTTTAGTGTCTTTTATAAAGTTGTGTCTAAAAATTGCCAAAAGAACTTCTCCAAAGTGGAAATAAATCATATAGCCCATACACCTTTGTTTAGGCCATTTGTTTGCCTTGATTATGACAGTGGCAAATCTATTACACATTTAAATGGCTGAACTGGTCAGAACTTTTCTCTCAATACAGCAATCTAGTAAAAGATAGACTTTATATGCATATAGTCTTTCCATGTAGTTTTTATATTTAGGCAGGTATTTTTCATCTAGGAAGTTCAAGTGTCTTCAAAGCCTTTACCTTTATCCCTGCTAACAAACAAACAAACAAACAAAATTGCGCTGTTCTAGGTTGTCCGATTTGCTCTGAAATAGCAAACTTCATTCCACCTTATCAGATATAGACTGACTGTCATACCTTAACAGAAAATTTACCTTCAAATAATTTAGGAAGACAATGGAGGCATTTTATGCTCTTATCTTTTTTTTTTTTTTTTAAAGAGACAATTTTGACACTAGCAGACATGTTATTTACTCATTCTTGAATCAACCCTGTGCTTTCATAGTGCACATAATGGTCTGGAACTGAACTTTAATGGTCCTATTAAAATTATCTGGAAGGGCAGCATTAAAAAAGAAGATAGATACATAACATGTCTATAGAAAGATTGGAAATTTTAAGCTAACAAAGGTTTAGGTAGAGTTCCATGGGAGCATCTCTAAAAAATGCAAAGTATCTATAAAAATATAATAAGTCACCAACATAGTATGTAAACAATTGTGCTGAACTGCTCAGCGTTGAGAGGGTAAAGATAATATCTGAAAAACTAATTTGAGATGCTCCTCGAAGCTAACTCTTCATATTCTGTTTGTCTTTGGAAAGATTTTAAATGATACTAGAATGATTTTCTAGTAAAAAAGATAAGAGGATTGACTTTTTAAACTTTAAAGTGCACTTCTTTACAAGAGTGTCTATATTTCTTAGTACAGAAAATTGTAAGTTTTCACAATGAAACTATAAAACTTTCAATGTATTTTGATTCTCTGCTTTATGCTTCACCCATCTGCCACACAGGCACGTTCTACTTGGCATTTTGATGGTAGCTTGGATGCTTACCTTGTGTACGTTTCAGCTCATTATCTTAGAAATAATAATCGTATGTCTTAAAATTTATTCTTGTCCACTAAAACTGCATAATATTAAATCTAACGTAGGCATAGCAAACAAAATATATGTGGGTTTACTAAAAAGGGATTATCAAAACAACTTACATTTTTGGTGAATTCTGGTTTCCTTCTGTTGGTATATTGTTACAGTTGACAATGATTTTTGACTTCACAAGAAGCCTTCTTCCTCCAACAGAACAATAAACAATACTGAGAATCAGCGAGTGGTATCATATCAGTTAGAAAGCTTCTCCGTGGCAGAGGAACAAACAGACAATCCACAGAACGGGAAAAACTTGGCCAACTGTTTCTCAAGCAGAGGACTAACATCTAGAATATACAGAGAATTCCCCCCAAAATTGAGCTCCTCAAAATTAAAGACTCAGTCAAAATACAGACAACTGAAATGAATAGACACTTCATAAGAGAAATGCAAGTAGCTAATAAATACATTTTAAAATATTTATCATCACTGTTTATCAGAGAAATTAAAATTAAAAATACACTGAGATGCTATCTTACCCCCCCCAAAAAAAGTACCTATTATCAGGAAAATCTAACAATTGTTGTTGGGGACTAAACTATTGAAACACTATGGAAATCAGAATGGAGATTCTTCAAAAAACTAAAATCAGAAATTTCATTTGCCACAGATATTTTCTGCTCAGCAGCTTCCCTAGATAGTTAAAGTCATCAGATTATAGAGAGTGACATGGACACGTACTCATAACCACGCAATGTGTACTAGCTATATGTTGGAAACAGCATGTGTACCCTTTTATAGATAAAATCCAATATTTATACACAGTGAAATGCCACAATACCATAAAGAGAAATAAACTTGCAGTATCTGTGGGTAAATGAATGTAACCTGAGAGCATAAAGTTAAATAAGTCAGATACAAAACCTTGAATGTCATAATGATATTTCTTATATGAGAAATGCAACATACATACATATATATAAAGTAAAACAATATATATAATATACATACTATATATATAATAAAATAAAGATGAATAAATAAAAGTGGAAAGAAATTCAAATAATTCCCCAATAATTACCTATTTTGTTGTTCAAAAATACTTTAATATATATGCTAATTTGTTTCATTTACAGAGCTAGTTCCTTTTAGTTCATTGAAAAGAAAATTTTGTGCTATTATCTGTTTTTGTCTATGTCATACTCTAATTACTTTCAAGATAATAACATACACTATTATTATTTTCTTAGTATTTTGTTATGAAATTTTATTTTTTAAAAAATATAAACGATAAACAGAAACGAGCATCCAATATTTACATCATATTATGAAGATACCTCAGAATTAGAAAAAAAAAAAAAAACAAGCATATATAAACAGTCAGATTTAAGTCAGATAAATTAAATGTAATAGAAAATGAAAAACTAAAAACCAGGGTTTTTGTCCCTTGTTTTCTTGTCCTCTGTATTTATCACAGTACTTTGCAAGGTGGAAAACTGGTGAACATTTGCAGAACAAACACTTAAACCAGAATTTAGCATTTCCCATGGCTTCACATAATTGTAATAATATACTAATGTTATGTCTGTATCACCAGATAGAATCTAAGTTCCCTAACATGTTGGTTTCATGTAAAACTTTTTGTATATCTCACTTTATGACAACAGAGATGTCACAAAAAGTCAGCAGGTACAAGCAACTACACCTTTAAAAAGAATGAGTAAAAAGGAATCGCTGAACTCATAGAGTAAAAGAGAGATATATTTAGAAGCAGACTTAACATGTGACAGTTCATGACATGGTATTTACTGAGGAGCACATCTCGCATGTGGGAGTTGACTGTCTGCTCCAGGGTGCTTTGCCTTTCCTGCATTGTCTCTTATGGAGGAAAGAGTGAAGAGAACAAACAGAAGGGCGTTTATACAGGACACGATGGTTAGGATTCCCAGTTTTCTATTGTCATCATAAGAAGACTTTCCTGGTATATGATACTATATAATTATTAGTGTAAACTAAATATACAATTGGCATCAGCAATATGTGTTTTTTAAAAACTTAGTTTTTCTTAATTGATTATACTCTCTAGTGCCAAACGAGTATTTTCCTGTATGGATTTTATCTTAGCTACCTTTGGAAACTATAAAAAAAATCCCTTTAACTGGGTGGCTTATACAAAATAGAAATTTGTTTCACACAGTGTTGTATGTGCAAATATGAGATCAATGTGTTATCATGGGCAGGGTCTACTTAGAATCATTTTCTAGATTGGAGCCTGTTAACTAGCATTGTCTGTTATGGAGGAAAGAGTGAAGAGAGTGTCCTTTCTCCCCAGGAAATTAACCCACCAGGTGATCTCCATGCTCTAGATTTAGTTAGCTTACAAATCTATGTCCTCTAGAAGCCAGCATATGAGATTAGGCTTTTGACATGTGAAATTTGGAATGCTACAGCATCCAATCCACTTCAGTTACCATACTCAGGTTCTTTTTGCCGGAGATAAAAACAACACAAAGTCTAGTTGTCAAATAAAATGTTTTCTTATTCTTTCATACTTGATTTGTTGGTGGACAGAGAGCTGCTCTGGTAGACACAGTCCTCAGGTGTCACTGCAGCTAGATGAGGTCTTTGCCTGTGATTTCAGTGATGCACTGGGGCCAGAAGTGAAAGCGACACTTCCAGCACAGATCTTGAATGACAGGGCACGTGAGTTCTTTACACTTTCTTTCCATGAGCTGGGGGACGCCATTCCTGGGACTTAACAATAACCACATGCGTGGAATACTTGTGAGGATGGTGGGGGAAAAAGGAACTCGAGTCTTCAATGAATGATTTCCCTGGATGGGGACACCTGCTTACTTAGAGTGTTTATTTACATTTGTTACACAAGGAAATAATTTATAGATCTATGTCTCCATGTTTTGAACACACCTATTACAATTTTCACCTAAATTAATACAGTTAGACCAGCAAAGATTTTAACTCACCCTAGTTTAAAATAAAATAATACTCATCACTTTAGATTTCAACACTTTTCCTTCCCTAATAAACACAGCTCCTCTAATTTTATCTACTGATAGAAATGAAGGTCAAATACACAGTGACCATATAGAGACAATATTTCCCAGTTTGTGCTCACATTGAACAGAACGTCAGAATAGGCTCAAGCGATGCTATGTAGGATGTGTGATTATTATTATGTCCCATGCTCTACCAATTTTATCCTGCATCATCTAGAGAGTTCCAATGCCACATGGAGGTGCTTTCAAATAGTTCTACAAAAAGTAAGCACAGTGAAGGGATTTGATTTTTTATGGCCTTCACTTCTTTTGCTTGGAAGTGCCAGATAGCTTTCAATCTCCGCAGTCTTGATTTTATTTATAAATTCTGCTCTGAGCATTTGTGGAGATGATTGTCTGCATAGATTTGCACATGCGGGCAGCTGATTAAATAATGCATGTACTCATCCAGCAGATGCGTGTTATCTGAATGACTGAACAGGTGTCTTTTGAGTTTACTATAAGCCAGGCACTGTTCTGTCACCTAGAGATTTAGTAATGAATGAAAGAAGACCATAGAACGCAAGCTTCCTATTCTATGAAGCTCCAATTTCAATTAGTAGAAGAAAATATGCAAATAAACAAATTGTTCTGGTATTGAGAGATACTGGGGAGAAAATGAAACCGGGCCATATAGTAGTTGTCTTGGTTACTGTTCTGTCCTTGCTGGGACAAAATACCCGATGCCTCAAATGAAGGAAGGAAAAGGTTATTTAGCTCACAGTCAGTGGCGATTTGTATGCTCAGCTGGCTCCAAGGCAGAGTGGCTCACGGCACAGAGCAGCAGTTCATGGGTGTGGCAAAGAGCAGCAGCAAAGAGTGAAGGGAGTGGCAGCAGCTCCTGCAGCCAGCTAGCCTTTCTCCCCTTCTTACATTATAATGCAACCAATTGCATTATTGGTATAGTAACCAATCACAAACTCCTGAAGCTGCCCCATGACTGCATTAGGCTTTGATAGGACAGCTACACACAAACCGTAACAATAGTGAACGATCAGGGAGAAGGAATCTTTATGGTGAGCAGCTCCAAATTCTTTTCTGAGAAGAAGCACTGAGTCTTTGACAATAATGCATAAGATAGGTAAAGGAGAAAGGGCACATTATTTTTTTGGGTGGACAGATAAATAACCACATTCTTGGAAGTCTTTACCATGAAGCATCCTCTAATGATTACTTGGTAATAAATAGCACATTAATGGCATGAAAATAAGGATGAAAAGCTGCGTGTGGTAGCACACATCTATATTCCCAACACTTGGGAGTTTGAGGCAGGAGGATCAGTGTGAGTCCAAGACCAGCATGGGCTACAAAAGTGAGCTCAGGGCCAGCCTGAACTGTGTAGTGAAACACCATCTCAAAAAGATAAAATAAAGAGAAAAGATTAAAAGGATTTGTAAAATAAAGATGCTAAATTGACAGACTCGGAACTTTACCTTCATGGAGCTTATTTTTAGACGGTATGTGAGTCAGGGTTGTAGCTTTCATATGTGCTAGAAGAAGGCTTTCATCCAAAATAGAGTCAAGGATGTTGCTCAGTTTAATAGTTCATAAATTTGTATGTTCTGCAATACAAACAACTTGTATTAAATAAAATTTTGTATGATTTGGCAGGTACCATTAGGAAGTAATTGCCTTTAACTAATTAAATATTATGCATTTTTAAAATTTCACTGGGTGGAGTGGCTTGGGTAGGGTCTTGCTATGTAGTTTAGGCTGGTCTTGAACTCACTGAGCAGCCCACACTGGCTTGAAGTTTATGGTGATCTTAATTTACTTATTAAAAATAAATCACACCCAGATTCATTTTTAATTAAATGAACACACAAAAAGGCTTGGATTGATTGAATAATAAAAAGCTACAGAAGTTAGACATTTAAGAAAATAATCCCATATAAATAAATATAGTTAAACAAAAGGAAAAGCAACTAAACCAAAGTTTCTCTTAGACAGAGGATTTTAGAAATTGCTAAAAATGTATAGCAAGCAAATGCATGAACTGCTTTTGGTAAAAACCTCCCAATAATTGAGCCTTAGCACTTTTGAGGAGATACCTGTTAAAATATCACCAGAAATAGAATCAGTGTCTTGTAGAAACTAGTAAGGACAATTTCACTGTTGAGAAGAGCCTCTGTGACCTGGGAAGCAGTACATGCATAGAAAAATGGTTCTCAACAGTTCTTTTAATAAGTTCAGGTAAATTGGAAATCAAATATGCAGGATGGCTTTTACTTTCCCTCAGTATCTTGTCTGCAATTCATGAAAAAATCAAAATGATATTTGCAATAACACAACATGAGCCAGTCTATGAAATTTAATGCTCCAGGGAAGATTTGGCATACCTGAGCAAGAATACAATGAAGAAGGCTCACTACAAGTTACGAAACTTATGACCATCCCATTATTTACGTTGAGTATATTTACTACACCTTTTTGTAAACCTTTAAATAAGTAATCGAAAAAAAAAATTTTTTCTGGGAAATGACTAAGATAACCAGAGATAAGAAATTAAGATGAATTATTTGGCAGTCACTGTATAGTGATATCAGATTCAATTCTACCATGCAAATTGCCTCTGTATTGTAAGCAGTTAGAAAATGCTTTCTCAAAGGATCAGCATCTATTTACAAAATCGTAATTATGACTAACACACATAGTTACAAATGACTGTGGACTTCCATGAATCAATCCAGGGAGAAGTATTCAAAAAATAGATACTTTTTAATAAGTCAAGTTCTGCCCATGGACTTCAAGGCAAGTGGAAGAAATAAGCATAAAGAAGTATGGGTGTGACGCAAAATAAATAAGCTCTGTAAAAGCAGAAATTTCCAGGGTTCTGAATCTTCAGGAATCCACAGGAATTCACAAATGCGCTTAAAGGGCAGGACTTTCAGAGCTAACATAGAATCTAACTCATTATCTTTCTGTATTTCCTCTTATAAGGATTCCAAATAGAGGACAACCAGAAGAGCTGGATTAATCTATTTTTTTTTTTTTTCCATCACAAGTTCATTACCAGCGCCCTTGTCTCTCTTCTCCTCTCCATCGCTGTACATCGCTCCTGCGCGACTTCAAAGAGGACTTTCCACACAGGAGATCCGAGAGGGAGGCTGGGAGGGGAACAGGGCCACCTCTGCTAAAAGTGAGGCTTAATTAAGTACATATTTAAAGAATGCTTTGACATGAAAAAGCAGTAAGAAAGCTCAGTGCTATTGACACGGAGCAAGGAGCGGTCAGTCCTGGGAAGCAAAGCCTTACAGAGATTAAGGAAAAAGTTTATCTTCTCCTTCAGGCAAGCATTTTTCAATGGGGTTCTTTACTGATCTGTCACCCCGAGCCTCTGTAAATGGAGCATCTGCATATTGATTCCTAGTTGGTTTGCAAAGGGAGGAAGCAGGGAGCAAAAGGTGCCTCTTAGATTGGAACAAAACCACTGGACGTATGCACTAATTTCTTTGCAGAAAAGGATGTATTAAACGTGCAATATTTGGAGGCAAGCAGAATACTTAGGTACCAAAAAGATCTTTTTCCCACTTGTTATTCAAGAATTTAACTGGCTTATTCTGACATTAGAATGAACAACACTAATGTCAGAGCATGTGAAAATTGGAATTTTAGACTGAGGGGCTGCGATGACTGCTCAGGGAGAAACGGGCTGCGGAAGAAAGGTACTGGGCAAGAAGTCACAGGTGGAATCGCCAGAGAAGGCCACGTCCAGGCTCTGCGAAGGCTTCACACACTGCGGAGGCTGTCTTGGTCATGCGTTCATTGCTGGAATGCAGTGCACGGAACCCACCGATTAAGGGAAAAAGGTTTACTTTGACTGACAGTTTATACACGTTGTTGGTGTGCTTCAAGGCATGGCAGAGACAGAGACTGAGACAGAGACAGAGACTGAGACAGAGACAGAGACAGATAGAGACAGAGAGGATGAGAGAGACAAGGCCGTGTGTATACGCAGATATAAACTATAAGAAAGGCCAAGTACCGACAATGCCATTTTGTGACTGTATTAATTGGATTAATTTTTTTTCTATTTTTGTTTGTCCTCTATTCCTTTAATTTAGGAGCAGTGTCTTTTTTTTTTTTTTTTTAACATGTGAATACAGCGAAAGATGAGGAAAACAGAAAGATACAGCCTTGCTTTCTCCATTTGTAAAATGGCCAGACTCCACTTTGCTGCAACTCTTGACCTGCCTTATCTTGTTAGAAAACTGAATTTCTATCTTCTACTTTAGAGAACAGAAAGAGTGGAATGGAAGGATCACTGTTGCAGTGGTCCTAAGGAGATAAGGTTCAAGGTACAAAAACTATTTCTAAAAAGCGATTCCAAACCATCTTTAGTTAGTGTTGCCTAGGCGAGTAACCATTTATACAACTTATATTACTTTCTTCACTTTATGTATGTATGTATGTATGTATGTATGTATGTATGTATGTATTTATTTATTGCAGTATGAGGGATTGAATTGAGGACCCTGAACTTGCCAGACAAGCGCTTACTTTACTGAGCTATCTCCTGGGCCCCAGCTTTCTTCCCTTTGTAACTACTTTCAGGACTGACTGAGAGTTTAGCAAAGCGACTGACAGGTAAATCGTAGTTGGATGTCTCAGGTCTCATTCACACTATCTAAATCAAACCTTCATCTTTCACCTGGATTTTGACGAGACCATCTTTTCCTTACTTCAGTGCTGTTCCTTGTTGTACCCTGCACTTTGTTAAAAGAACAAGATACCTGAGCCTGGGTAACTTATCCAACAAAGATGTCCATTCAATTCAGAGTTGCAGGGGCTGAAAGTCCAGTCAGGAAGACTCCAGCTCCCGCGCCCTCACCGCCAATTCCTCCTCCCTCTCCCAGCAGGTTGGCTTTATGGTAGGAGCGCAGGGAAGTGGCAGAGGCCACAGGCTGCAGTTGGAGACACAGAGCGTGTTCCGTGACCCAGGACTGTTCTTTCAGAGGAGCAATGGGAAGTCCTCTGGTGAGGATGGGAGGCCTCTCCAGCGGAGCCACTTAAGCCTTTGTCGGGCAATATCCTCTCACTCCGCCTCACCACTTCTTTCTGTCTTATGAAAAAATAAACAAAATGGCGTAATCAGGTAAGAAGAGATTAGCATTAATATTATCATTATCTTTAGTTACTCATAATAGAAGACATAAACCAAAATGGTTCTTAGCAAAAGAAGCAGATAACACATCTTTCTTTTTCAAAGAACTAAAATAAACTATTAGTATAAATGTAATCAATTGGCATATATATATATATATATATATATATATATATATATGTATATATACATATATATATATAAACATTTTTTAAAGCAACAGAATTTATGATTTAGAGAAGTATCTGAATGTCTTCCTATTTCCTAGTTTATATATATACCAAATACCAAAAATGAAGGAAGGAAAGGTCTATTTAGCTCCCAGTGAGTGGAAGTCTCAGTTCATACTCATCTGGCTTCAAGGCAGAGTGGCACGTGGCAGAGGATAGCTGCTCATGGTGGTGGAAAATGGCAAGAGAAAA
>PVJA010041785.1:0-17685 GCA_004027025.1 Myocastor coypus | reverse complement strand
GTGACTCTCCTTAGACGCACTACAGTTCATTCATCCCTTTCCTCTGAGGTCCCATAATCTCCTTGACCAGGAAATTTGGGACACCTCTGAGTTATAGGATATTACAGCACAGATTCTCTTATATCCTGGGTCTTTATTGACCTTGAAGGGCTAGGGCCAAAATATTGGCTATCCTTATAGCCCTTCTTTTTCTCCAATTTTTGGTCTGTTAACTTACATTCTTAATCCTCCAGCAGAAAAGCTTTGTGATACTATTAAATCTATAACATAGGTACTTGAGCTTATCATCACTGGCTTTCTGAGTATCAAATATCTTTGACTTAGCTTGTAAATGATATTTTTTGACCATCATTGATATTCTAATAACTTTCCATACAATGTGATATAAGCAGTTACATAATTTTGACACAGATATTTGGAAATTCAAGGAAATACAAAATTGTAGCCTGTCAAGAATATGGTTTTTGGCCCAGTCTCTTATTTTCAAGTACTACTCTTGAGAGAATGACAGTAACTGAGTTTACACCAGGAGCAGTACATATCAAAAAGACAAGAGTGACATGTATTCCAAACATAGTTTTAGCGTTGCATTGTGCTATAATCAATATGCTGAACCTTTTGAAGGTTCTTGAGACCAATATCTGATTCATCCTGTGTACATATGTGTATGGTTTTGCTTTTGATATGTTTTCTGCTTTATCTGCTTCCAGTCACTTCGTTGTTTAATCCATAAAGGACGTTTTATTTTAACTTATCATTTTAAGCTTTGTGTCTGTGGTCAACGGGCTTTGTGCCTTTAGATTCATGCTGACACCAAACGTCAAGAGTAGAATGGGCTGAAAGAGGAAAGGTACTCACCTTACACTGGCCAGTATATGAAGAATGGGGGAACAGAAAGGAAGGGTTCAAGGACCAGATGTAGTTGTGAAGGCCTTCTCCTGTGGGCCACAGCCTTCTATTATGGCCCACCTCCCCTTTCTAAACCTCCAGATGATACCATTAATTTATGTCCTCATGAATAGGTGAACCCACTGATAAAGTTAGAGCTTTATGTTCCAGTCACTTCCCCAAAGTCCAACTAAACCTTCAACATCATGGGCCTCAAGGGGGATATTTTAAGTGTCAACCATATTAGACATCTGAGTCAGATACAGTACTCACATAGGAGTTGTTTCCAGAAATTTTACTAAAAAAGCCACTCCATCAGATTTGTAACACTCTCCTATAAACTGTTCTCTATGCTCAGGACATCTCCTTTAGGAGAAGTTATGTAACATCTTATAGCTTCAGTGTTCTAGGCTACACAAAGATAGGCACAAGAGAATGAAAATCCATCGTCACTCACATAGATTTGATGCCACGTGGCTTCTGAACTTGTCTTTGTCCAGCATATGTGAGTCTGTGCTAATTCCTATGGACACTTTCTAAACTCATTCATGATAGGGAACTGCCAGTGGGATCAACCTTCTGATAGTCTTTATGTCAGGAGCAAGAGCAGTGTCTTTGGGATGGATGTGTGCACAGCATACTCTGTTTTAAAGGATATTCGTGTCAATCCCTATCTGATTCTTGAGATTGGCTGTCAAAATGGTTTAGTCTTAAGTTATTAGGACACTGAGGTGCAGGTGAAGGTCAAGAGACAGAAAGTGCCCATCTTTTTTTTTTTTTTAATATATTTTAGGGAAGGATCTATACCTTGTTCAATGTCTCACTGCTAGATCAGACTTGCAGTGATCCGCCTATTTCCAGCCTCTCAAGAGCTGGGATTACAGTCTCATTCGCCGTGTCAGCAAGCTCTTGGGGACAGGGCTGACATGGGAGGCCTGGGGATCGAACCGTGGCCCCTCTGCTCATATTTTTGCCAAACCCCCGTGTTGGACTTGCATACACTGAGTAGCATTTAGGGGAATGACTTAAAGAGCGCTCTTATCCTGTCCTTGCAGATAAATCCTCAGTGACAATTTTTCATTATGCAGAATGGTAGAATTGGGAATTAGAGCAACTTCTGGTGAATGCAGGCATGGAAGCACTCTTAGGAAGCATGCTGGGCTCACTTGTTCCCAGGAATGCTCTTAGGATTCTCATGTCCCTGTCATGCTGTTACCAAGCTTACCTCGAAATGACAGGAGTTCTTGGGATCTCTATTTCTGCTAAGTCCAGTAATTGGGACACTGGCTACAGCCAGCTTGCCCTGCCCTGTCTACTGCCCAGCTGATTGCTGTGACATTTCATTTCTCCTTTCTCTGAAAGAACATTTCAGGCGGAAAGCTCATTCTTCTAGAAAGTTCTACAGGCCTTAGTTGCAGGATAATTTCCATTCGTAGGTTGGTGTTCACTCATTCTTCATACAGTCGAGGGCTGTTTTCCACAGTTTGATTACTCAGAGGCAAAATAAGCCCGGGCAGACACATAGAGTTATTTCTCTCTTCTCTCCCGCTTGGTAGGAGGGAATTAAAAGCAGATAGAACTTCTCAGTAAAGATCTTTACTTGGAGGGCGGCAAGAAGTTCTTGTTCTGCCAAACTGATAAAATTGCAAAATAGAACAGATATCATGAAGTTTGCATTGTGGGGGAGCTGGCACTTTCCAGAGCAGACACTCTGTGCTCCCGGAGCATTTGCTAAATAAGTACACATGCTGAGGAGCTGAGCGCTTGTTCTTACATTAAGCAGTGTTGTTCCAAAATTTTTGTCTTTTCTGTTTTTGCCTTGCTTGGCCCCTGGCTGATGCTGTCTTTCTGCGTATCACTGTAAATTCTGCAAACTATTTATAGGCAGTGTTCATAGTTTAAGATATAAAAAACATCCTTACCTGTATAGAAGGATCATCACATACTTTATCACATAAAATAGTAAAGTTTCAAAAACCACTGCAAAGCAGTCTGAATGAAAAAAAGAAGCTATAAGCCCTTTAAGTTTCAAACAATGTACATGACCTTCATCATTATCAGGAAGGTATCTTATGGCAACAACTGTATAGCTCAGAGTGGATAATCACCTTGTACAGGGGTGTTTGAGAGCTTAGTGACCAACCCAGGAGAAGACCTTGGGATTCCCAATGCCAAGAATAATGCACTGCACGAGATCTGTGAACAGGACATCAACAATGTGGTGGTGATGAGTAAAATGGTACTCAAGTTATTTGGCTAAACTATCGAAGATCCCAGTTGATCAAATAGACATTGCTAACTCCTGCACCATCAGTATTCCTGCGCCATCCTATTTAATGAAATGATAACACGAGATTTTACATTTGAAAATTATACTGATGAAAGTATATTTTTAGGAAGTTTGAAAATAGATGTTCGTTTTCTATATAATTTCTTTCTTCTCTGAAAAATATCAGTATGAGGCCTGTATTAAGTAATTAGGGTTTACTCTGTCTTTTTTTTTATGGCCAGCTCAGCTTGCCATGGAGGTGGGGCTGGCATAGCATGTGGTGCCAGGATCGAACCTCTGTCCCTGCAGTTGCTTAAACTTGCCTAAGCGAGAAATTTAGACCTCTAAGCCATCTTGTTTGCCCAAGGGCTTACTCTGGAATGTATAAAAAAGCATGTCCTTTTACAGAAACTCATCCGAAGTGTATTCAAATGGGGGGAGAAACTATTTACAGTCTGAATAGCACTTCCCATGTGGTGGAGAGTGGTCATGAGGCAGAGACCCAAGCCACATGGACAGGAGGCGGTACCCAAGCAAGATGAGAATGAGCCTCTGTCAGGATGCTCGTGAGACTAGCCACGGACTGCTTCATACATTTACTAAGCCAAGGGAAAAATTCCTATAGAATGGTGCTAGGGAAGCAGCCATAGCTATGAGAGTTTTTATTTACTGCTTTATTAGCATATGTTTGCAGTACATAGATTTTATTTACTGCGGGGAACTTGTATATGTACATAACATCTCTTAATTCTTTTTGCTTCCGCTTCTCATTCTATTCCTCCCTGTGCCCTCCAACTCTTGTTTGCAAAATAACAACCCTTCCTCTGTGCAAAGCCTCCATGTGCATTTTCTCAGCACTGGTTCAGTCCTGTTCCCTAACTCACTCCACCTTCCCTCTATCTCTTGTGCCCCTTCCCCAATCATCTTTGAAAAACATTCCCTACTTCCTAGTACCAACTTTTCATTTTTCTGGCTTAGCCCACCCTAAGGGCAGGGCTGGTGCAGCACGTGGTGCTGAGAATTGAACCGTGGCCCCCTAAGCCAGCCTAAGCTTGCCTAAGCAGGCACTGTAGACCCAGTACCAATGATTTAATCTTGGAAAATTTTTCCCTACTTCCTATTATCTACCTTTTATTTTTCGGCTTACATTTTCAGTTTCTCATATGAGGAAAGTCACATGACACTTAAGCTTCTGAGTCTCACTTATTTCCTATGACACTGTGGTCCTGAGGTGCATCCACTGAGTACTGCCTCCCACTTACCCTTCCGTATGCAGTGTAGCACGTCATTGTGCATAAAAGCTATCTTTTCTTTAGCCATTTGTCAGGAAGCTTCCAGACCCTTTCCTTGCTCAGGATAGAACAACTCTGATTAAATGATAAGAATGCTTGGTAAATTGATATCATTTTCTTAAAAGAATAAGACATTGCTCAGTTCTAATACATGTGACTTTTATTTTTCAATTCCATTAGGCATTGGTCTTGTAATTGTTATTGTAGAAATATTTTTCTTTTGAGGAATAATAAAAATTTAATTTCTTCCTTTCTCCCCCTTTTTAGAGAAGATGTTTGGAAGCGCTATCCTTTTTAATTTTTTTTTTTTTCTGAAATCTTGCCCTTGTTCTGTGATAGTGGAAAGAACTCCAGTGAAATAATTTAACATGATGTTTTTAAAAGGTGAGAAATTTTGTCTGTGAACTCATTGTTCAGATCTCTAGGACTCCTAAGTGCACTTTTGGAAGAAAGACTATTTTAAGTAAAATGTTTTGTAATGTTTTGAGGCCAGTGCATCGACATTGAAATTATGCAAAGCTCATAAAGAGCTGATTCTGGGGGCACCTGTGTGACCACTGCGTGGTTCTGCTGCCAGGACCATGGCTCCACCATTCATCACTTCTCACGGGTTTGGATCGTCTATCGGGTATGTTCTTTGAAGACGGGAAACTTACTGCATGCGTCAAGCTCTTCTGTGGTAGAGACTGCATTTGCTTACACTGCTAGACAAGAAAACAAATGCCTAAGTTCCTTCCATAAGGATTTGGAGAAATGTAAACATTCTTCCATAGACTATACTTTAATTACAAAGCAAAATTAATTACAAGTGCTTCTAAAATTTTATAATTTAAAGGTATTAAACCCCAGCAAATTTCTGAGTCACACAGGTGCCCCCATCTGCCTTGTGGGATTAGGAGATGAGAAAGAATTTGGAGTGTAGCTTGTATGCTTCGTTCAACTCTAAGGACTGTGAGCTTCTGACTCCACTGTAGCAACAACGGAAGTTGGCAGCACCAGGAGAACTGCATGTAAAGTCACAAGGAATGGGTAGTTGTGTTTTAGAAATAGTGGAGTAGAATCTCAGGCAAACCCTGCAGCTGTGCCCAGAGAACCTGCTGTTGTGTAGGGTGCCTGGTGCAGTGCCTGCTAGGTAAGCAAGTTAGGAAGAAAAGTTGCATAAGAATTTATTCTAAACATGAACTTTATAGTTCCAGCTCAAATCTTAGTGGTTCGCCATACTAGATATGACACCCTACCTTAATATTTTTAATCTGGTTTAAAAGTAAATTGATAGGAAGTTCTGCAAAAGTAATATTGCCAAAAATTTACCAATATTTATGGTAAATTTTCATAAAATATCAATTTTGGCAGCCTAGATAAATCTGTGTTCAATTATTTATCAGTACAATGCAAAACAGGTGTAAAATGAAGTAAAGAGCAGTTTCTTTTGTTGTAAGATAGAGATAAAATTTGTTTTTTATAATTTTATCTTTATCTCTGTCTATCTCAAACAGGTAGACCAAGTGACAGACACACACACAGTCACGCAGACACACACATACAAACACACACACAAAAGTATAATGGTCACCCATCTATTTTATTTAGGAAACAGTTGTTCTGTAACTGTTCAGAAAGCTTTACCAGGTTATATATACTTGGATTCTTGTGATTGTATTTGGAACATAAATATATGATCTTGGTTACTTTTATTTGGGAGAACACAAAAATATAGTAAAACTTTATCTTTAAAATAACGATGGTAAATGTCACTAATTTTCCATCTTAAGGAAGTGTTTATTGGCGGCGCAGCGCTTCCTAAGCTGAGCTGAAATGACAGCCTTTATTGCACTTTATGAATCACATAATTTCTGTTCTGGAGGTAGGCGTAGAAAACCATGGCCTGTATTTCACGAGCAGCCTGCTCAACATGAAAACACAGGACAGCTCAAGCAAATTTTTGCACCACTAATTTACAGACTGGGGCATATTAAAGAAGCAAATGAGGAAGCTATTTCTCATCAAGTAGTCCTCCGGTGATAGCCGGTGACTCTTCCTGAGGGGGAGGTGTTCCCGAGGTGTCGTGATTACAGTTTGCTCTTTCTGCTTACACTAATGCATCCTCTTTCATGTCACCACATTGCCAGTGTTCCAAATGATCTGCTCACCACCCTTGGGCAGCTTTTCCTGCTGCTGCTGAAACGCTGGGTTTTAATGGATCATATGCTCACTGTCAGCTTAACGCTGGCCTCAACACTGCTCCTTAATTTTTATTGTTGCATAACGTAGGCAATTTCCGTTCTATCTCTCTATTCTTCCACACAAAGGAACTGAATTCCTCATTTTCTGTTCAGTATAAAAGCTCATTCATGGGCCAGGATGGGTGGCGCATGCCTATAATGCTAGTCCTCAGGAGGCTGAGGAAGGAGAACTGTGAGTTTGAGACCAGCCTGGGCTACAAGTGAACTCAAGGCCAGGCTCAGCTGCATAGCAAGACCTTGCTTCAAAAAAGACAAACAGACCCAGAAGTCCATTTATGCTCTTAAGCAGTGGCTGTACTCCAGGAAACAGAACACTGCTTTGTGTCAGAGAAGTATGTAATTATTGGAATAAGGATAAGCTTAGGAGACTTCGAGAATCCTTAAATGTTAACACAAACCATGCTGGTGTACCATTCCCACATCAACCTGGGAGTTATTTGTTCTGCTTTGTAAGGAGATCACAGAGCATCTAGTATAATCCTGCAGAAAGCCAGATTACCCTTTGTTGTTCCATAATCTTGGCAGGTTTGCAAAATGGATAAAAAAGACATGTTAAACAAAGTGTAGGTGCTTTAAGATGAGCATTCTAGACAAGAGCCTTTTCACATTTAAAATCTGAATCCTTTGTGTGACTTTGGGGGACATAATTGGAAATTGCTAAAATATCTGAAAGGTAGGCAACAATGACTTAGTACTTTTGGAACTATAAACTGCATATTAAAGCAAACAAAGGAATGCTTGGCACTATGACATGATAATATATCATTATGCAGGTATACCAGTCATCCCTCTCATTGCTAGAACAAAATGCCGGATGTGAAATTGAGACAAGCTGATGTGGCTCATGGTTTCAGGGGCTCAGTCCATGGTTAAGTGGCTGCAAGGCAGAAATATGAGGGAGGAGGGGTGAAGTAAAGGAAAGCTCCTCGGCTCATGAACCAGAGAGAGAAGGGAGATTCCAGGAACAGGAGCACATCTTTCCTTACCACACCCCAGCGACATATCTCACCGAGCAGGGCCCTACCTCCTATTTTCACACACAGCAACAGACCCATCAATGAACAGAACATCTTCAAAGCACACTCAGACTTCTGAGGGATCTCTAATATCTAAATAATAATGGCAAGATTTGATTGTGTTTGAGGTATGAAAAAGATTAGTTTAGTTCACTGATAAGATCCCATCAGTTTTTCTAAGTAATGTGACATTATTTTCAAACTATATCCATACTTTTTTTCATAAAGCTGACCTCTTTTATATTAAAGATTATACTCAGAGTTAAGAGTTAAGTTAAAGTGAAAATGATCCTTACAAATAAACTAATGTTCTGACAAAAGACCAGAAATTCTCTATCGCCATGCTGAAATTATTCTGGCTAACTTAATTATACAAAATAGTAATAGTACTGTTCTCTCTCTCTCTTTCTTTTTGTCTCTCTCTCTTCTCTCTCTCTCCTCCCCTCTTTCCCTCTATGTCTTTTCAGAGGTGAAAAGTCCATGGCCATATATGTAGAATGGTATTCATTTTGGTCGATTGTTCTATCTCTATTGTAATTGTCACTTAGCTGCCCCAATTTCCAGCTATATGCAGAAGATATATTAGAAGAACTAAGTATATTCCATAAAATTTTGTGAAGGTTCTTAAAATAATGGTAAAGTATTTTTTTCAAATAATTCAATGTTAAAAATCTGAAAACTGAGAATACAGATCCTATAATTAATCTAAAATCAACTGATTTTTAAATTATCTTAATATCCAATTATGATTGATATTTTATGCATGTGAAAACCATTTATAGCTATTTTTCTTTATCTTTTATGAGTATTTATACATAGCATACAAAAATGCACATGGTAAAAAAAGATGAAAAGATTTTCCTTTGGTGTCTAAACCAAAGGCACAAAGACTCCGCTGTGGGTTTACCTCATGATTTTCTGTCTGTCTCTGCACTGATACATCTGATATATATGGAGGGTTGTGCTGTAGATGGAAATTTTTAAACCTAGCACTCAGTACTCAAAAATCAAATCATTTTCGCTTAGATTTCAAAGTTATAGCTCCATGTGGAGAAATGTGAAGGCATCTTCCAACTCGTGAGTAGATAAAAGAGTAGCCTATGGTTTGAAAACTTTGTTCATTAGATATGAAGAGCAATAAGGAAGACACCAACATATGACAGGGTCGACTGTGTCCTGCTTCTCTTCGATTTTCCCCTCTGGAGTCACTGTAACTTAGTCTTATGATTGGTTTGAGGGTGGAGATTGTCAACGTGGTTCTCAATCCTATAGGGTCTCTGGAATCTGAAACCCAGCCACCCAACACATCAAAATAGTGTGCATAAAAATATCTACATATGTAAACTATGGGCAAGAACAGTTTATGTAGTTTTATTTTATAGATACTGAAAGAACCGCTTGAAAAAATCTGGAAATACCTTCTAAGTTTGAATATGTTCATTCCTGATAATCACAAAATTCCTTTTATGAATATATTTAATATAATTTGTACATATATTCACAGAGACATATACAAAAGAACATTCTTGGCAGAACTTTTCAGAACAGACAAGAATTTTACTTAACCCAAATGTCCATTTGCAATGCAGTATTTATGTAAAAGGCAGAGTACTGAAGTTACACTTAGTTCTGGAACAAAAATATACAGTACCTCTCCCATGTTAAATTTCCAGTGTTTGGAATTATATGCCATAGACACGAAAGTGTGTGTGACAGACACTGCAGAAAAATATCCTTATTAAGTGAAATAATCCAGCTAGGAAGAATTGTATACTTCACATTTCCATTTGTTTACAACTTACAGGACAAGAAAAAGTAACCCACAGTACGGAGCCTCCTGGGAATTATCCCTCCTGGGATCGAGATATCTATATCTATATCTATCTCTATATCTATATCTATATCTATATCTATATCTATATCTATATCTATATCTATCTATCTATCTATCTATCTATCTATCTATCTATCTATCTATCTAATTTCAGGGCATGCTGGTTTTTTCCATCACTGAGAAAATGCTCAACACCCACAACTAAAGGAAGAGAGCTTCAAGTTGCTCATGGCTTCAGTCCCGGATAGGGTGGCTTCAAGGCAGGAGAAGGAGATGGTGGCGCAAGGGCTTGCAGTACAAAGACAGGACACAGCAGCTGGGAAGCAGAATAGGGCAGTGGCACCAGAGCAGAGCAGGGCAGGGACTAGATACAGACCTGAAGGCCGCACCTCCATGACCCAGCCGCACACCTGGAGGTGTGCACTGCCAAATCTCTGGGCAGATCCCCAAAACAATCAAGCTGAAACTCTACCCTCACCATCACAGATGCTGTCTGTGGACATTCGTTGAATTATCTATAATACTTTTTCTTACTTTCCGTATGATATTGCACTTTAATAGATTACCAAAAATTATAAATATTCAGCCTCAGATTCATATTCATTTAGTGGAAAAGTGGGCTCAACATTTGCCATTACATTTTATTTTGCTTCAATATCAAGTTGAAAATCACTGTGCTCAACTGAGACATCTATGCTGCATTTTAGATTATGCTCAAGCTCTTCTCCCCACTGTACAATTTTATATCCATTATTCTAAGCTCCTCCTTAAGGTCCCCAAAGCATGAAAGAAAAACATGTTTTCTTTCAACATCTAAAAATCACTGCTACACATATGTAGTAACTATACTCAGAAACTGTTTTCATCTTCTGTCCCCTTTCATTTCACTTGAAGTTTTTTTTTATTATTTCCATGGTATTTGTTTGTTTGTTTGTTTTTATTGCATTTAATAAGAAATAACAATGTCACAGTTTCAAAATACATTAGTAGTACATTTCCAGTATTTGATACAATGCATATTGTTGTCCTCCTAGTAGTTATATGAAGCGCAGGGTGGAGACATGAGTTTTCTAATCATTATTGGTACAAAAAATTTCTTCTCATTGAACTAAGAGAAAATAGTTGTATACATAATCCAGTGTTCCATAATTGCAGTGGGTTGTTGGCAAAACTGGCAATGATGAAAGCTATTGATTTAAGCCTTTTACAGCTCAGCATACTAATCTAGCTTTATGTTTTATGTCTTCTGGTTAAACTTTTCTGCTGGATGGTTAAGAATAAGTTTAAGCAAGATCTTTATAACAGCCGGGTGTGGTGGCGCACGCCTGTAATCCCAGCACTTGGGAGGCTGAGGCAGGAGGATTGGTGCAAGTTCGAGACCAGCCTGGGCTACAAAAGTGAGCTCAAGGCCAGCCTGAACTGCACAGTGAGACCCTGTCTCAAAAAGACAAAATAAATAAATAAATAAATAAATAAATAAAGTTTAAAAAAAAAAAAGATCTTTATAAGAAAACATGTAACTTTTTTTATTTCCCAAGTTCAGTCAAATACCCTCAGGATTTACTTTGAAACCATGTACAGTGCTTTGTAGAACTATTGTCAGTGTCAGCCATCTGGATGAGTCATGACCATTGCTTGACCAGTTTGTTCACATAGTTCACTTGAAGTTTATCTTCGTGCATTTTTCCTCACAATGCTTAATTCATGCATAGCATCACGTGATCAGTGCCACCCACAGGACATGCGGCAGAACATCAGGAGTTAGGCAGTCTTGGCAATTCAGCCCTCCATGTGAGCCAAGAGGACTTCCCCACTTCCACCCATAATAAAGTTTCTATTGTATGATGCATGTGTCAACTGCAGAGGTTCAGAAGTTTAAGTGACTCAGCAGGGAGCCAGGGCTCTTACTTTGTAAACATCCTCATCCTGTTCACAATGAGGACATAGACATTGTGAGAATTCTACACCCCACCCTAGGTAGCCTGATTATAATATAAGGAAAAGAGAGGGGCCGCTGCTGCTTTCTGCAGCACCTTGCTGTTTTCTGCAACCAGGAATTGCTGCCTTCTGCCATGTGTTACTCTGCCTTTGAGCCAACTGATCATGGACTGAAACCACCACTAACTGTGAGGCAAATAAACCTTTCTTCCCTTAATTCTGGATGTTGGGTAATTTGTCCCAGCAATAAGACAAAGGCAACTGAGACAAAGTTTCAGTAGGAGAAAGCTTAGCAGTGTCCAAACCTTGCTATTTTTAGAATGTGTCTTTATAAATGTTTGTATTATCAGGTGTAAGGAAGCCCATTTCTGTCCTTTTCACATTCTACCTTGATTTGTATGATCACTTTATCTTCGAAAAAACTAAAAGTTTGCCCAATTTTACTTAATATTTATATGTAGTCACCAGATAATTGACAGCAACTACATTGGAAACTTACATAGCTCGAACTGGTCTACAGAGAACATTTCTGGCAGAAAATAGAAGCTGATGTAAGAATTAAACCACTGTTCGATATATGCTATGTTATCTTTTTCTTTTTAGAACCTCATCTTGGATTTTTGGTGTTCAACATTATAATTTTTGTCATGCTAACTATATAGAATAATGATATTTAAAACTAGGTGGATCCTTTGATGCTTGACTGGCACTACTTTTGACCATAGTGTCAGGCTGGTCACTCTCCTATTTAATATTTCTTTAAGTATTTCTCCTGAGTGCTGTGATTCCTAAAATGTATAACCTATCACGGGATTAACTTATTTTTTAATTTCAAGAAACAAATATAAACTTGAGGGTTTTGTGTGAGGTAGTTTTACAGATCAGAAATGAGCTACATTACGTTGCTTAAAATAATCATTTAATGTGCTTCTAAAGTTACTGGAGTGATATACCTAGAATTCTTTATCTTTCTTGTAAAATCATATTCCTAAATTCTTCCATTGTCATATAACTGTTTTTCACTTTACAGCTATCTTACTATAAAATCTGTAATATAATATGACATAAATCTATTTCATCAACATCATACTATACCAATTGCATTAAAGACAGCCAACATTTTTAAAACTATTTCTACACATGAGGTAATATGTAAAAACCATAATGCGGAAGATTTTCTTAGAAAATTATGAGAGCAGAGTGTAGATTGGTTTTACTGTTACATAATAAACATTTCAGGAAAGTACAATTATATGTTTTATAACTCTTCCATATTCATATTAGGTATGGATAGACACCAGGACCCATAAAACTGGTTTATCCTGAGAGAATTTTATTTCACATATTTCAAAGAGAAAGAATTCAGGCAGTTAAAGCCAATTTAGTTTTAGAGCAAATATTTAAAATTGGAGTTGGGTAAAATATGTTACATCTGTATTAAAATTATGTGTTCTAGGGGAATTTTTATAATCATTGGAAATAAAAACACTATTAAAAATATTAAAGTACCCAGACAAATTCAACTTATTAAATTTTTTCTACTCTGGTTTATAAGAGAAATCTTAGAAATGAGACGTGTTAACTTTCCCAGTTCTATTATTATATTTCCCTGAAGATATTTTAATTGCCAGTGAGGTTATGTATGACTTTAGTTGAAAGTTTAACTGTGAGAGATCATTACCTTTATAATAGAGCTAGAAAGCCATTTTAATACTCATATTAGTAATTGCATACCAAGCCTATTGCCACAAAATATTTGAGGCAACATAGTATAAATAATAAGAAATAACATAATTGAGAAAGGAACAACATAATGGACAAAGCAAGGTCAGAAATGGAGTATGAAATAAAGATATAGTCACATGAGTATTGTGACAGAAAGACATCTTGAAATTTGGTAGCTGAACTAAAAGGAATTCTAGTAGTTGGTAGATCTACATTTCCATTCCTTGGTAGACGATAAATCTATTCTTAAAAGAAGAATTCAATAATGATATCATTTAGAAGCAAAGGTATCTGTGATTTAACATCTTTTTTCAATTTCTTTTTTTGCTGGACTAGCCCTTTCTTTCTTAAACACTGTGGCTTTGGTTGTAGAATGAAGGTTGACAAAGTTTTAATTTAAATTTAAACAGAGACCACCATAGTGATGAACTCAGAGGAAATAATTTTAGTGGGCTGGGAGAAATGGAGTCAATATAATTTCAATATCTAGTATGCAAGTGTGCTTTCTTTAATTAATATGCCTAATGGCAGACCTAGTTTAGAGTTAACACTCCAGATTTTGTGAGATATTCAATAAACTATCACTTTAATTATCTTTTAGATTGTACTTCCAAGCAGGTAATCTTATGTCCCTTAATATATCAAAATATTATTGACGTGGGGCTGTTATGCATATAAAAGCAGTGGAAAACGGAAGCCCTTGCTGAATTATATAAATCATATGACAACTATAATGGGAAAAGCAACTCACTAAGCCTGTCTTTGCTGTCCTGTCCAAAGGACACTGAGTATATTTTAATTGTAGTAAAGAGGATGAAATTGTTTTTCAGTTTAAAGATTTCACTTAGTGTTTATAGAATCAGATTTTGGATTGCATTTTAGCATCTGCATGATTGATAAACAACTTTAGTTTGGAATTTCTAATTATACAAAAGAAACAGTAAAGTCAATTTTACTTGCATTTGATCAGTCCAATGATCGATGGCCATAAAAAAATAAAATCAGAGAAATTTTCCATTAATTTTTCAAAAACAGTAGGTGGAAATCTTGAATAAAAGCAAGAATCCTCTATCTTAGAAAGCTCAGTCTTTTCTTCCCTATTAAATAGCTGTGTTGTCATAATTGATAGGTATTCAGGAAGATATTATAAATCCAATTAGATACAAGAATGAATTTTTTGATGGGAATAAAATGTAATCTGTCATAAAGATTGTTAGCCATTTTCACATAGTCATATACAATTATTAACGAAAAATTATGTTACAGGCATACAAATATACTATAATATCTTCTAAAATAATGAATTGTATTTTTGATATTTTAATGTCATAACAGTAATTATGCATATAAAAATGTAAAAATGCAAAATGTTTTGTTAAGGAGTAGCTAACAATTACATTGAAGATAAGCCCATATTTTGTCTTAGAATCACAGAACACTTGTCAATTTTATCCTGCTCAAGTTTATTTATCATTTTATATAAAAATTAAATTATAAGGGGCTGGCCAAATAGCTGAGCAGATTAAAATGCTTGCAAGCAAGCACAGCGACCTGGGTTTCCATCCACAGGCCTGACATGCCGGCCCTGCTCTGCTTCCCGTCCCAGGGTTTGCTGAGATAGCAATCGAGACTGGGCGTGGTGGTATGCCGCTGTAATCCCAGCTCTTGGGAGGCTGTAAATAGGCCGATCAGTACAAATCCGATCTATCAGTAAGACCCTGAACACCCTGTAGACCCTTCCAAAAAAAAAAAAAGAAAAAAAATTATAATCAGCTGTGATGTTAAAGATATCAACACATGTTAATGATATCAACACAGATTAGAAATAGCTGAATATGACTGGATTAGCATTTGATATTTTAAATGGAGTTTTAGAAATATTATTTCCTATGATCTTAGATTTATTCAAACAATGAAATTTTTACTACATTTTCCTTTAGATTTGCATTCATTTTCAGATCATATTACTGTTTCAGAAGCCTAATAGGGGACATGGAGTATGTCTGGCTGAACAGTAGTGTGAGGTGCTGGCTTATTTCACAGACTGAGTCGTGTGTCTCTTCCTAAATTCATGTTTTTAATCAAGCAGAGATAGCACGCTAGGACCGGCCCAAGCGTGGCTGCTGCTAGAATGCAGAGGCTACTGGCTGCGTCCAATGTCATGGGCCATGAAGAAGACTGTGGCAAGTAAATGAGAATGGGGATTGGGGGGACGATACATCACACACAAGAGAGGCGAGCCCAGAGCATAGCAGGCTTGTATTTTAAATCATCTAGGACATGCTTTTAGTGTTATTAATGAGATTTTATTTTTTGACAATGGTTTAATAAAGCATAACTGAATTTTTCACCTTTGCTGGGCCAACTCCCAAGATTGTTTCTTTAGGAAAATGCTGAAGCTTTAGAAAAATTTAGAACATAATAAATTTCCAAGTGGCTCCAAATATTTTCTTTTCTGTTCTGTTCTCTTAATAGTCATGTTTGCAGTATTGGATGTTTGTATAACCTCTATCCACTGATAGAAAAGAGCAGATTACTTCTTTAAAATGTCTACTGTCTCTGTAGTCTTCATACTTATTTCTTGTATAATCTCTTTTTCCTGTAGTCAGTACAAGGCTTTATTAATTCTTGGCCACAATAGAATTGTTGTGCCAACCTTTCTGATTTTTTCTTTTCCCTAGGCAAATTTCATATCACAAATGTGAATAATGGGTATAATCAGTTCTTGGAAAGAAAACCTTATTTTCCTATAATGAAGTCTTTCCCCCTTGTTATAAATGTTACAAATTTTTTTAAAGGTAAATGTTAAGTGAAGATAGCCATCTAAATGAAAAGGCAAGTTTTTCTTCTATGGATTTTCTTTTGACAGAGGCACTTTAGCCTCCAAAATACTTATTTTCAAAAAATTAAGCAATATAATGATTTTGATCATGTCAATCTGCAAAACCTAATAATTTCAGTGAAGAATATAATTTGTAGAATTTTATAATTTTGAGTGACACTACTTTAAAAATATGTTTATGCCTAAATTCCCAACCATAACTGAGGCAATTATTTGTAGAATATAAAATTTATCTTGCAATTTCAATAGCAATGAAATAATTTAGATGAATTTTACACATAGTGTAGCTTTCTCACTATAATTTTATGCTAAATAAATAGATCATATCATGAAAAATAAATGATGTCACTTTGCTAATTTTTCACTACAATGTATTTATGATAAACATTGATGATGAAATTACAGCTGGCTTATTTCAAGCCCTGGATAATTTTGCAAATAAAAATTTCCTTCAACAGATGGTAAATGCTGGAGTATATTACCAGGAATATGTTTTCTCCAAGAAATCCAAGAAATGTCACAGGACATGACATCAAATAATCAAGTTTACCAAATAAAATGTCTGTCTTTACTGTTGCTGCGAGGGGAGTCTTATTTTTGTAGCACTGATGGAAATATTTGGATATGGTGGTATGCACCTGTAATTCTCAGCAGTTTGGGAGGCTGAGGCAGGGCCAGAGTACTTTTGAGCCCAAGTTGGGCAATTTAGCAAGACAGTAGCTCAAAAATAAGTAAAGCGGAAGAAAAACAAGAAAGATCTGAGTTCATTCCTCAACACAGAGGGGGGCATTGTCTTATTTAAAAGCACAAATTAAGTCAAGGAAAATTATCTTCTCGCAGTCTCCTCTGAGGAATCTGAAGGAACAAACAGATGATCAGAACTGGGAAACTATTTTCAGTCTTTTCCCTTGGTAGCTGAAATATTTGCAGGTATTGCAAAGACATAGGGTACACAGTAGCTCCTGACACATGGCCGTCTGTCATCCATGGGCAGAGAAAGCCACGGGAGTGTCACAAGCTAAATTAGGAAATCCCTAATCCTGTCTGAGGAAGTGTGGGGCACAGCCTGTAAATACCCATATTTTAGTGCGTGCTGAGAAGCAAGGGTGCCAGCAACTCAAAAATTTTCCTATCATATTTATTTTTATCATATTTATGAAATGTGATAAAATGTTTTCACTTAAAATCTAGCTCAATTTTATAACATTCTGCTACCAAGAAAATTACCATTTTCTTTAACCCATTTCTTCCTCATTATTTAATAGATTTTCATACATAGTAGAATATATCGCTTGTTTAATGTTTTATTTTGAATGTAAAACCAGAGAAAGCCTACTCTGTATTCCAAATTAGAATCTCCTTAATTCCTGAGTATATTCTGTGTGTTTTTTAAATCTGAAAGTGGACCCATGTTCTCATGTCCTATGGTGTGTACAATTTAGAATACAACATTCCTCCAATAATGTTGCAATAAATAGAATCTTACTATTGTTTTTCTGAAAAATCTAAAAATCTAAAAAATGTATAAAATGTTTATTCACAAGACAGAAAAAAGATTACTACAGGTTTTAAAGGACATTGTAATTTTATGTTCACTATCATTGAACAGGAAGAAAATCAATTACTAAACATGAGCCA
>PVJA010041784.1:0-17689 GCA_004027025.1 Myocastor coypus | reverse complement strand
AAAAAAAAAAAATACAAAGAATGAATGAATGAAAAAGCTGGTTCTTGGAGGGGCCAGGTAGATAGCTTCATGGCACAAGTGCCTGCCAAAAAAAAAAAAAAAAAGCTGTTTTTTGAAAGATTAAATAAAATTGATAAACCCCTAGCCAAACTCATCAAAAAGAGGAAAAAAGGGACTCTAATTCAAGCAATAAGGAATGAAAAAGGTGAAATTACTGCAGATCCAGCAGAGATTCAGAGGATCATAAATAGTTACCTTGAGAATCTTTACTCTCATAGAATTGAAGACACAGATGAAATGGACAGTTTCCTAGAAAAGTACAAATTACCACAACTGAATCAAGAAGATATAAGAACTCTCAATAACCCTGTAACACCAACAAAATAAAAAATGTCATAAAAAGCCTTTCTACAAAGAAATGTCCAGGAGCTGATGGATTCACCACTGAATTCTACAAGAAATTTATTGAAGACATAGTCCCAGCACTCCTCAAACTCTTCAAAGAAACTGAAAAGTAAGCCAT
The DNA here is from genome assembly GCA_004027025.1 of Myocastor coypus. Taxonomy (NCBI): domain Eukaryota; kingdom Metazoa; phylum Chordata; class Mammalia; order Rodentia; family Myocastoridae; genus Myocastor; species Myocastor coypus. Next base: position 17,166 of record PVJA010041784.1, on the reverse strand, counting down.
TCTCCCAAAATCATTCGCAGAGGCAAGTATTACACTGATACCAAAGCCAGAGAGAGATGCAACTAAAAAAGAGAAATGCAGGCCAATTTCTCTCATAGACATAGATTCATAAATCATCAATAAATTCCTCGCCACTATAATACAACAAATCATGAAGAAGATTATACACCATGACCAGGAAGGAATCATCCCAGGGTTGCAAGGATGGCTCAATATACACAAAGCTATAAGTGCAATAAACTATGTCTATAGAGCCAAAACCAAAAATCACATAATCATCTCAATTGATGCAGAAAAGGCCTTTGACAAAGTCCAACATTCATTCATGTTCGAAATCCTACAGAAAAGTAGAATAGAGGGCCTCTATCTCAATCTGATAAAAGCCATCTATGACAATCCAACAGCTAACATATTTCTAAATGGGGAAAAACTGAAGTCTTTTAGTCTCAGATCTGGTACAAGACAAGGATGTCCTCTATCACCACTCCTATTCAATATACTTATGGAAACATTAGCTACAGCCATTAGACGAGAAAGAGAAATAAAAGGAATAAGAATAGGTAAAGAGGGCCCAGCAGGATAGCTCAGTGGTCTAAAGCACCTGCTTAGGAAAGCTTAGGTGGCTGAAGGGACCACAATTCGATCCCCGGCATCACATGCTGCGCCAGCCCTGCCCTCGGGGCAGGCTGAGCCGGCCATAAAAAATAAAAAAAAATAAAAACAAAACAAAAGTTCTGAAACAAGAAAAAAATAAAATTAAATTAAAAAGTTAAAAAAAAAAAAAAGAATAGGTAAAGAAGAAGTAAAACTTTCACTATTTGCAGATGACATGATAATCTACTTGGAAGACCCAAGGAACATCACTAAGAAGCTACTAGAATTAATATACGAATTCAGTAGCATAGCAGGTTACAAAGTCAACACATAAAAGTCAACAGCATTCCTCTACAGAGACAAGAAACACTCCGAGAGAGAAATTAGAGAAACAGTATCTTTTATGATAGCACCAAAGAAAATAAAATACTTAGGAATTAACCTAACTAAGGAAGTAAAATAATTTTTCATTGAAAACTACAGTACTCTGAAAAAAGAGATCCTAGAAGATTTCAGAAAATAGAAAGATAATCCCTGCTCCTGGATAGGAAGAACCAACATTGTGAAGATGGCTACACTCCCTAAACTGTTATACAGATTTGATGCAATTCCTATCAAAACACCAACAACATACCTCATAGACCTAAAGACATTGTTCCTAAAATTTATTTGGAATCAAAAAAGAGCCAGAATTGCAAAGACAATTCTGGGCAACACAGGTAAGGCAGGAGGAATTATAATTCCTGACCTAAAGTTATCCTACAAAGCTACAATAATAAAATCAGCATGGTATTGGCAAAGAAATAGACCTGAGGATCAATGAAGTAGATTAGAAGATGCAAAAGCAAATATAAACACACTCAGCCACCTTATCGTCAACAAAGGGACCAAACATGTTTATTGCAAGAAAGATAGCCTCTTTAACAAATGGTACTGGGAAAACTGGCTCTCTACATGCAGAAAACTAAAACTTGATGCAGGTTTATCACCATGCACTCAACTAAACTCAAAACGGATTAAAGATCTAAATATTAAAAGAGAAACACTAAATCTTCTGGAAGAGAAAGCAGGAGGCAATGGTGAAGATATTGGGGTAGACATACAGTTCACAGACAAAAAACCGAATGCATATGTAACATTAGAAAGAATAAACAACTGGAAACTCCTCTGGCTTAGATAGAAGTTTTGCATGTCAAAAGAAATTCCCAACGGAGTGAAAACACAACCCACAAATTAAAAAAAAATAAACTAATAAGTATTCAAACAAAGGTTTTCTATCTAGAATTTATAAAGAACTAAAAAACATTAGGGTCCCAAAATTCAAAGACCCAATCCACAAATGGGCATCACACATGAACACACACTTCTCAGAGAAAGAAATTCAGCAAGCCTACAAATACATGAAGAAATGCTCCATATCACTAGCCATTTGTAAAATTCAAATCAAAACAATACTTAGATACCATCTCACCTGAGAAAAAAATGGCTAACATAAGAAATCAACCAACAAAAATGTTGAGGAAGCTGTGGGGGAAAAAGAACCCTTCTCCACTGCTGGTGGGAATACAGACTGGTGCAACCATTATGGAAAAGGGTGTGCATACTCCTGAAAAACTAGAGCTGGAAATCCCATTCAATCCAGCTATACTTCTACTGGGAATTTTCCCAGAAGAACTGAAAATTTCATACCCTAGCGATATCTGTGCACTTATGTTTATAGCAGTGCATTTTGTAATAGCCAAATCTTGGAAACAACCGTAATTCCCATCATCTGAAGAATGGTTGAAAAAGATGTGCTATTTTTATACAATGGAATATTACTCAGTTATAAAGAATAATAAACTGGAAGACTTCATATATAAATGGATATATCTTGAACATATTTTCATAAGTGAAATAAACCAGATATACATATTAAATGTTGTATAGTCTCTCTAGTGTAAGAACTCTAAAAAAGAAATAAAAAAGAAAAGGCATAATACAGCTGAATAGAAATCAAAGACTTAAGGTTTAAACAATGAATTGACAGGAAGCAGAACAGAGAGGAAACAGCAGGAGCAAAACTATGCACTTATGTACACAGGATGCATTAGATATTGGACCTAAGAACCTTCAAAAGGTTTTTCACATTGACAGTAGCAATGTGCCACACGAAAACTGTGCTTGGAATGCCTGTCATTCTGGTCTTTTAGATGTGTGCTGCCTCCGATGTAATTTCAGTTACTGCTATACTCTCTCTCAAGTAAATAGTTGGCTTACAAGAAAACAAAAAAAGAGTATTAAATGAGAGTAAGAGGCTAGGCAAAGTGCCATAGGATTGACAGAGTACAACTTTGTACAACCTTGGATTTCTAAATGTCTGTGTAAAAATATATAATTGCTTTTATCACATTCTATAGAAATTTATTAGAATTTCAATGATGAATGGAAAAAATACCAATTCCAAGTTAAGTCCAAGATGTTTGATACTCAGAAAAACAGTGATGTTAAGCTCAAGTACCTATGTTATAGAGTAATAGTATCACAAAGCTTCTCTTCTCGAGGGTTAAAAATGTAAGTTTACAGACCAAAAATTAGAGAAAAAGAAGGGCTACAAGGATTGCCAATACTTTGGTCCTAGTCCTTCAAGGTCAGTGAAGACTCAGGACATAAGAGAACCTGTACTGTAACATCCTATAACTCAGTGGTTTCCCAAATTTTCTGTTCAAGGAGATTATGGGACCATGGAGGAAAGGGGTGAATGAAGTATAGTGTGTCTAAGGAGAGTCACCTAGACAGAAATCATTCTCTCAGGGTTTCACAGAGAGCAAACTGGTCAAGCAATGGCCATGACTCATCCTGATAGCTGACATTCACAACAGTTCTACAAAGCACTATACATGTTAATCCCATGTACAGCACTAATCAAAGTTAATCCTGAGGGGATTTGACCTTGGAAGATATAAAAGTTAAGTGTTTTGTTATGCAGGTCTTGCTTTAACTTGCCTTTAACCACACATCAGAAAAGTTTTACTGCGAGGGATAAAACGCAAAGGTAGATTAGTATGCTGAGCTGTAAAAGGCTTAAATCAACAGCTTCCAACATTGCCAGTTGCACTGGTAAGCCACTGCAATTATGGAACATTGAACTATGTATACAACTACTTCTTCTTAGTTCAAAGAGAAGAATTTATTTTTCTTTACCAATATCGATTAGAAAATTTATCATGTCTACACCCTGTGCTCTGTAAAACTACTATGAGGACAACAATATGCATTGTATCAATTATTGAGAATGTACTACTACTATTATGTTTTAAAGCTGTCATATTGGTATTTCTTACTAAAAGTAATAAAAAAGAAATAAACGATTTGTATGCTTTATTTATACATGAATTTTTTGTCTGCACAACTGCTATAGATATTTTCAATTCTACAATGTTCTGACAAAGTAAACATGTCAATATTCTTTATGCTTTTCTGTATGTGACATTTTGGGACTTGGAAATATGAACCAATATAAATCCTTTACAGTGCCATGTAAAATAATTGGCACTTGTTCTAACTAGTGAATTAAGTTCCTGTTGACAAAATATGACTCTTAAGTCATGGCTTCATTCCTAGTTTCATAATGATAGATAATAATATGAGCACAGCCAATAATTTAACCTAAGGACCTTATCACTGGTTACCACTAACACATCCTTTATATTACAAATTTTCACTTTAGTTTAATAGCAATTGGTTATGTATCTTAGTATCTCTACCTGAGGGACACAGGAAATGATCTTTGTGTTTACTCACTTGTTACAATTAAAAGCATGGTGTGCTCATGTGTACAAAAGTGTCAAACTGGGATTTACACCCACATGGTGCCCTAACAAGTTTTGCACATATTTACATAAGCATCATAAGGTGATAGATAACACACCCACACCACTCTGGTATTTTTGTTTTCCAAGGGTTTCATTTTTTCTGGTAGAAGTAGCCCAACTCAGTACAATGGAACATTAAAAGTCAGATTTCCAAGTTTAGAAGGGGGTAAAAAATGAACCATCAGATTACTGATACATGGATGAAGTAGATCACCCATTATTGTAAAATTATGAAACATACTTTAGTAATAGAAGAGTGGTGTGGTTATGTGAGAACGATGATGACTTTGCTATTGGATATGTGAGCCAAAGTTCCTGTGACAGTGACCTGGAGGAAGAATGGACTAATACTGACACAGGGAGTACAGATCTCTTTAATTCAGAACACAAAGAAAATACTAACATTAGTACATATTTGACTATTTAAAATGCTGCAAAATTGTCATACCATCAAATGGAATGACAGTATTAAGATTAGTTCGAAGAGGACTTACCAGGTAGTTTGGTTGGTTAAAGCACATGATTCGGCAAACTCTGTCAGATGTTGGGGCAGCGGTTTGATTCCCACCCCCACATGGAGCACAAAACCTGCCCTTAAGGCAGCCTGATCCAGCCAAAAAAAAAAAGAACTAAAATTAGCTCTAACCTACTGCAATGTTAGAACTAGGTCTGAAAATGCAGCAGGTCTTCGCAAGGGTGAAACCCTGGCCAGAATGCCAGCATTTCCAGTCAGTGTTGGAAACTGTAACAGATAAAATGGTATAAGATGCTATGAAAAACTTTAAGGCTGGATGGAATACAAGTAAAACATTCTCTAAACACCAATAACCATATTAAAAAATGAATTTATCATGACATCTCATTAACTGAACTGAAAGCCTTAATAAGTCTACTGTACCTAGCATAGATTTCTCATGGTGACTGTAAGAAGGTAAATGATTTATGGAAAAGCAAAGGCTCAAAATATAGCACAAAAATTTATTCCCTTGTAGATGTGAAGACTTATTATGCTTTCCATTAATAAATTTACCCTGGAACTTGGCCATGAGGTCCTTATTTGAAAATCAATGAAACAAATCATTTCGTGGACAGATTTCTTGATTCCATCTCTAAAACTAAACAGAATGTGACATTTGACAATTGTTTGCTAGTTTCCAACTGATGATACATTTCCTTTTTTATTTATTTTATTGTATGTATTTGGTACAGGGTGTCACTATGCAGCTCAGACTCATAGTGATCCTCCTGCTTTCAACCTCCCCAGGACTGGGAGTAGAGGTGTGTACCACCACATCTGGTCTTGGCAGCTGGCTCAGTGCACCTGGAGGCATGGCCAGCACAGCATGTGGTACTGGGGATTGAACCCTGGTCCCTGAGCTAACCTAAACAAGTGCTTAGTCTGTTGAGCTATCTTGCCAGCCCTGATGTTACATTTTCTAACAGTTCAAATCAAGCATCATGGGACCTGTACACAAGAACAAGAATATATTTCCAATGAAATGTTGCAATTTCAAAATGAAGAATTGTATACTACATCCTTTTCTTTGTCTCCTTTCTCTCATCCCAATTGTTCTTTCCTTTTGAGTAATTGCTTTCCCTTTCAAAATGCCTAATGTGCCTTTCAGATTTTATTTACTGTTTAAGGTTCCTGCACTAGGGAAATAATATGTTGTTTACACATGTGGATGTGATGTATTTCATTTACAAGTATGATCTCTAGTTGCATACATTGCATACAATATGCAGCATAACAACTATTGTTAAATTCATTTGATATTGTATCATTTCTAATACTTTTTGTTATTTTTACTCTTTAACATAAAAACCTAAAAATTATATAGTACAATCTTTGTATTTCAGAAGGATTTACATTGGTCTAATATATAGCAAAGAGAAACAAACTGGTACTGCCATTGTACACAGTGCACCAGGATGAAAATATCCATAGAGAAAACTCAACAAAATGAAAGCCTGAGGGGCAAAATTTATGCAATGAAACCAAAGTCACAGTGTATATTGTTGATGAGTTATGCAGTGAATATTATGCCACTTGAAAGACAAAACATTGCCTGATGGTTGTGTTTTACTTGATCTTAAACTATGACATAGTTTGAGAGCGTACAATGAAACTAAGTATTAAGTTCCACAGAGGAATTTCCTTAGAGGGTTGGGTCTGGAATTCATAAAAGATCTTTTTTCTTTTTTTTTTTTTTTTTTAATTTTTTTTTTTTTTTTTTTTTTTTTTTTTTTTTTTTTTTTTTTATTTTTTTTTTTTTTTTTTGTCTTTTTGAGACAGGGTCCTTTTTTAATTTTTTTTCTTGTTTCAGAACCTTTATTTATTCACTCATTTTTATGGCTGGCCCAGCCTGCCCTGAGGGCAGGGCTGGCGCAGCATGTGGTGCCGGGGATTGAACCAAGGTCCCTGGAGCCGCTTAAGCTTAGGAAAGCAGGCACTTTAAACCACTGAGCCATCCTGCCGGCCCCATAAAAGATCATTTATATCAGAGAAAAAAACAAAATAGTTCTGCTTAGGGAACTGAACAGAAAAATTGTGGATGATCACACTGGTGAGCTGACAGGGGAGCAGTCAGGTGTACCATCCCAAAGACCTACTACAACAACAGGAAAACCATAAAAGAGAAAATACCAATAGAACAGTGACAGTTATAAAAGCAAATATTTTTGTTATAGAGTTCTATTAATATTTTCAGTGTAGTTTACATGGATTTTTACTTTTGATGTTATCTCTTAGGTTTTATAAGCAAGTAAACACGTGATATGAAAATATTGTCTGTTCTAAGCATCTGTTACACATTTGATATTTTATTTTATTTTATTGATATTTTATTTCCCCGCTAAGTGCACATTGTACAACACAGCAAGAAACTCGTGACAGTGCAAGAAGAGAACACAGGTAATGAGAATGGTGAGCCACTCAGGAAAGGAACGCAGAGCAAGCATGCTGACAGCGTAAGCAACACAGGTGCGTGAAATATGCAGTTGTGTGTGAAGACTGCCTTGGTGTGACAGGAAAGCAATGGTTATTTTGTCGTTTGTGCTTACATTATTTCTGATGTTATAGTTTAGGCTTTATAAGCAAGTACACAGCTGATGTGAAAATATTGATATTTGTCCTAAATGTGCAATATGTATTAGAAATTTAACACATACCAATACTTACTTTATTGGTATTTTATGTTCCTGACAACTACTATTTCATAATATTAAAAGAACCTATTGACAAAACAGCAAAGCCAGTGAAATGTCATGTATGTCCTACCAGGAAAGCACAATATGAACTGTCCATGCAACAACACATGCATATGGAGTGCACGGCTGTCATGTGTGAAGACTTCCATAGGTGTGATAATTGAGCTAAAGATATATTTTTGCAAAGTGGTATTGGTATTTTCATTGTAGTTCATTTAGGAACTTAGTTCTCTTCAGATAGTTAGAATTTGTACACCAAAAATCAGTTGATGTTGAAAATTTTAGTGCTTTTTTTATAAACACGCAAAATATTGAAAATGTGGTCTTATTTTTGTGATTTGTCTTGTTAAATACTCATTGTTTGATATAATAAATACAATAAAGTTATCATTAATGGTTCATACTGTGGTTGTGCTGTGACACTGAAGGTGTGCTTATAATCTTACCTGTGAAGGTGAGGGTGCCCTGAGAAGTCTCGTGCAGGTGGACACCTCATTCTAGGCCTCTCTTAGCTTCTGGAAACAATATCCAGCAACTAAGTTGGTATTGAGGCACATTATCCTTCAATGAAAACCCCAGCATAAGTCCCCGCTCCTCCGGTCAAGGCTGCTCTTAGCAAGCAGAGCTCCATCATCCTCTGCAGGAACTGTAAGTAAGAGCCTGAGCATCCAGCGCCTGCACCAGTAAGAGTAGGCTGGCAGCCGGAATGTGTTGACAGTGGGGATTTCCAGCAGATTCCATTAAAGCAAACAAGATCTCAGGAATGGCGTTGTAAGGTAGAAGAAACTTGTTCTCTGATACTGTGGAGTCTTCATAACAACTTTACATATGTAATTCTAACTGCTAGGTGAAAAACAAAGGTAATCTTTTGGTGTGTTTTTAAAATTTATGGATATATACAATGATGGTGTTAATCACGGGGAATTTTTACTTTATGCAATGTATCTTGATTCTTCTTTTTCTCCCATTCCTCTACCCTTCCTTCATCTTTTGTCATGACTGAAGTTGTTGTGCATTATAAGTCAGAGCTGAAAGAAATGATTCTTACAGCTTCTGAGGTCTCACTGAGCTTGGTCTCTCTAAGTAAGCCCTGGGCCATGAGAACTTCTCGCATTTCTGGATGGCTACAAATAGGCTACGGAACATGCATAACTAATTTGGTTTAAGCAAGCCATTCTTTTTTGTGTGTGTGGAATACATTTGTTTATTTTGTATTATTAAAAGAATACAATGTTGGGGCCCGGCAGGATGGCTCAGTGGTCTAAAGCGCCTGCTTAGGAAAGCTTAGGCGGCTGCAGGGACCACGGTTCGATCCCCGGCACCACATGCTGCGCCAGCCCTGCCCTCAGGGCAGGCTGAGCCGGCCATAAAAATAAATAAACAAAAAGTTCTGAAACAAGAAAAAAAAAAATTAAAAAAAAAAAAAAAAAGAATACAATGTTGTAAAAAAAGCATTTGAAGTGATACAAATTCTATTTAAAAAGTAATAAGAATTCAACTCTTTGTTATCTTAAAATGGATTTGTTGGGTTGACAGATGTGAACTTGCAAAATTTAAAAGAGAAAAACAAGGCAAAAACAGACAAAAGTTACAAGAAATTAAAAAGAACAAAAAGAATAGAAAAAAATGTGAGCATTAACTGTCCCTTTCAAAAGACCAGCTGCAGTTCAATTGTCTAAGCTCTCCTTTATGTAAACACAAATATACTTTAACCCCCCACTTTTTTGTATTTTGCTCATCACAGTTTTTTCTTTATATTAGACAGATTCTTTGCCTTTCACAGCATCTGTTATACCTTTCAGATTTTATTTAGCCTTTCAGGTTCTGATACTGGTGAGATAATCACAGTGAAACTGTGAATAAAAGAATGAAAATATATCTGTAGTAATTAAAAGAAAACTAGTGCATGTGAGCCCGACCTGAAACCATTCTTTTTTTTTTTTTTTTTTTTTTTTTTTTTTTTTTTTTTTTTTTTTTTTTTTTTTTTTTTTTTGTCTTTTTGAGACAGGGTCTCGCTATGCAGTTGAAGCTGGTTCTGAGCTCACTTTTGTAGCCCAGGTTGCTCTCGAACTTGCACCAATCCTCCTGCCTCAGCCTCCCGAGTGCTGGGATTACAGGCATGTGCCACCACGCCCAGCAGCCGTTCTTTATATCCCTGTTATTTTCATCCCTTGGGCATTTAACCAACTCTGCATATCACTAGTTGGTAACTTCTCAGTTAAAGAAACAAAGAACAGACAAGACACTACCTCCAGGAATCCGCTACCCTGCCTCTAGCTTGCTCAAATTGCAAGGGGCTAGTTCCCTTAGGTTCTGTTCTTCGTTCCTTGCTAAAGTTATTTGTATTTTGGGATTTATTTCAGCAGATGAGTCAATATTCTAATTCAACAGGTCCATTAAACCTGTGCAATGGTCTTATTATCTTGGCTTATTTCAGACATTCTTTTCTGACAAATATATATATGTATGTAATACATATATGTATGTAATTATACATATATATACATATATATATACATATATATATATATATTCAAATTGCCCCAACTTGTTTCAAACTTGTACTTACCTTGCTTCAGCCTCCCAGAGTGCAAATACTACAATGGCGATCTCTTTTTTTTTTTTTTAGAGGGTCTACAGGGAGTTCTAGGTCTCACTACTAGATCAGACTCACATGATCTGCCTATTTATAGCCTCCCAAAAGCTGAGAATACAGGCCTATACCACCACACCCAGTTGCAATTGCTGCTTCAGTCACCCTGGGGGTGAGGCCACCAGGACAGGCCTGGGGATCAAAACCCTGGCCCCTGCATCTACTTACAGGAGCTTTAATCCATACAAGGGTAATTTTATAGTATTCCAAAAACCAGAAGATGAATTTCTTCTGACACTAAAAACAGTACTTTGCATAGCATAAAGAAACAGCATGACACATTTTTTTTATCATGTAGGCCAATGGGTGGGTAAAACCCACATTTATTCTCTGAATATTTCTATTGATGAATTATTAACATCAGTAATTTACCTTGAAAACTAAAGCGTATTTGTGAAAGAAGTTGGAATAAATGCAAAGATATCCTATATTCATGGTTTAGAAAAATCATTGTTTAAAGATCCATACCACCAAGAGCAATCTACAATCTCCACCACTTCAGTATCTCTTCTGCAAAAAGAAAAAGGAAAAGCGAACTTCATATAGATGTACAAAAGACCTTGAAAAATCAAAGCAATATTGAGCAGAAAGAACAAAGCTAAAGGAATAACGCTATCTAACTTAAAGTATATCTCAAAGCGGGCCAGGGAGATAGCTCAGCAGAATAATTGCTTGCCTGGAAAGTGCAAGGCCCTGAGTTAAATGTCCAGTACCACACACACACACACACACACACACACACAATATATATATATATATATATATATATATATATATATATATATATATCAAAGCTGTAGTAACCAAATAGAATGGAAGTGGCATTAAAATTCACATTCTTTTGATTGTTGACAAAGATGCTAATTATACTTAGTGACAAGCTATCATTTCAACAGTGTTGGCAAAACTTCATCCATATGGAAAAGAATAAAATTGGGTGTTTATCTCCCACCATGTGCACTCAAAATGAATTAAAAATTTAAAACTAAGATATAAAACTTCACAAACATACAGTGAAACCTCCATAATATTGGTCTGGCCAGTAATTTGTTACATTGAAAATTAACAGACAATGAAAGTGAAACTAGATAATAGGATTGCTTTAAACTAAAATCTTCTACACAACAAGAGAAATAATCAAAAAGAGATCAGAAAATTTGCAGAGGGAATGTATCTAAAAATCATATATCATATAAGGAATAAGGAGTAATATATAAGTCCAAAATATATAAGGATTTTAAACAACTCGAGTGAAAATGGAAAATGTAGTTTTAAAATAAGCACAAATCTAAGTAGATATTTCTCAAAATAATATATGCAAATGATCAACAAGTATGCAGAAAAATTTTCAATATGGAAAACCATCAAAAAATAAATTTAAAACCACAATCATATCACTTCACATTTGTTAACATAGCTATTTTAAAAAATAAGAAACAATAAATATTGGTAATAATGCAAAAAAGGAGAATTCTGTGTACTTAGTAGGATTATAAATTGCAGAGTCATTCTGGCAAATTGAAGTTTCTTCAAAATGTTTTATTGTCACTGATCTCAAGTTTTCTCTGTGAAACTTTATAATTTTTATTCATTAACTTTCTACAGGATTCAACTTCTAAAACAACCATGATTGATAAAATATACTCAGGAAAAAAAATGATTAAAAATATTCATACCTTATTCCAGAAATATTGCTTTCTGGATTTGTAACCAAACAAAATGAGAGAAGTCCTACAAAAAAGATACCTGCATTCTCATATTAGTTGCAACACCATGAATAATAATAACAAAATTAAAGAATTGTCCCAAGTGTCTACGGAAAAGGAAGGTACACACACAGTTCTGAAGGACTTTAAGTCAGGTGAAATAAAACAGGTAGAGAAAAGTCACATACTGCATAATCTCACCTAAGTATGAAGCCTAAAAATAGTTGAACTCATAGAAGTAGAAAGTAGGATGGTGCTTGCCTATAGAGATGGCTGTGCCCTATGGGGAAGACAGGGGACATGATAGTGACAACACTAAGTTTCAGTTGAACAGTAGGTATGAGTTCTCGCGATCTATCACACAGCATCCTGACTATACTTAATAATGATGCATGCTGAAAGTGCTAACTTAGTGGAGCACACACAGAAAGATAACTACCTGAAGTGATAGGCATGGCCAAGGGCTTGCTTGCATGAATCATCTCACAACCTTACATATATTGCACCCAAATACCATGTTTCACACCAAAAAATATATATCTTATTTTCTGTAGTTGGGATTGAAGCCATGGTCTTTGCATTGCATTATCCCTGACTCTTCTATTTTTCATTTTGAGATGGATCTCACTGATTTGCTGTTTTCCAGGCAGGCCTTGAACTTTCAGAACTTTTACATTAGTCTATCAGAATGCTGGGATAACAGATGTGTTCCATCAAATCTGGCTTAATCTCTGGAAAAAGATAAGATGTATCAGAAAAACCATAAAAATAAACTATTTAGGACACCCTGAAAACTGAGGGAACCCAGCCAGTGGCCAGGCCCTGCACCCCATCAGAACTTCCTGCCTCCAGCCATTGGTCAGCAGGGTGTGGAACCCAGCAGTGTAACTCCTAACAGAGCAGTGAGGAATGAGATCCATCCAGTTAATCCAGGAGAGTACCGCAGGGTCACTTCCCTAAGCTACAAGAAGAAGCAAAGCACAGTAGAGATCCAAGCCAAGCACAGCTGGACGAGGTCAAATTTAGTAAGCTGAGACAAATTGCTAGACCCTGATCTATGAGACCATATTCTCTCTCTCTCTCTCTCCCTCACTCCAAGAAAGTTTGCCTGGAAGTCTCTGGTCTCTGGGTACATCAAGGAGAGGTGATCAGACAGATCTCAGGGGAACTAACTTAAATACAAATTCCCAATTTTTTGTCTTCTTAGCTATACAGTCATGATGCTGGTCTTTAGGATCTAAAATACAAACCCCTCAATTATAGTTTATCTACCACTAAATCTCACTACCAGTTATTAGAGATACTAACCATAGTACTGCAAATACAAAAAAACTGCAACTGCCTTAACCACATAATCTCCCCTGGGTAATAATATCAGTAGGAGCTAAGGTGATTACTACACCAAGGTACTACACCAAAGGTCAGAGTACTGTGCTATACAAAATGACAAAGAGAAGGAGCAAAATGTAGTCTTAGACCCCAAGCTGACCCAGAACAAATTCAGGAGAAACTAGCATTGAAGAAATAGGAAGCTACACTCCTGAAATCTCTGAAATAATAGTGTCTCAAATAAAGAAACAACTGCAGAAGTGTATAGAGGATATCAGATCAGAGATAATCAGCAAAGTAACAAAAGAAATGATAAGTATAATGAAAAAAATCACTAAGTGCTTCTAAAGTAGACACTGTTCAAAAAAAAAAAAAAGGGGGGGGAGAATAGAAAAATGATGGAATCCTGAATGAACAATAGAGGAAAGACATAGAGAGCATGAAGTAGATTCAAAAAGAAATACAGGAAATTAAAACCTCAATCACAAGCTGGCAAAGCTTTTTCAGTGAAAAGGAAGATAGAGTTTCAGGATCCTCAAAATACCATTGCAGCTAGTGAAAAGGTAAGAAAAGATCTCTTAAAAACAACTAGGATGCAGGAAAAAATAATTCTATATCTGCAAGATGATGGAAAGATGAACAATGTAGGACTAATAGGCACCAATGAGAAGGAAGGAGATAATACAAACAATATAAAAAGAATATGGGTGGAAATAATAGCAGAAAACTTCCCAAATATGAGGAAGTAATCTAGCATTCAGGTAACTGAAGCATATAAAGCTCCAAAGTGCACCCATCCATATAATAATCAAAATTCCAGAAATCCAGCACAAGCATAAAACATTAAAAGCTGCTAGAGAAAAGAAACAGATTTATAGGAAAACCCATCAGAATAACAGAAGATTTCTCTTCACAAGCCTTCAAGTCAAGAAGAGCATGAAAGAAAGTACTTTAAGTCGTCCATGAAAACAAATTCTAGCCCAAACTGCTGTACCCTGCAAAACTCTCTTTCAAGTTTGATGGAGAAACGAAATACTTTCATGACAAGGAACAAATAAAGCATTTCACAATGACAAAGCCAATCCTACACAGATGACTAAACGACTAAACTAGAGAGGGGCAAAAATGACCAGAACTCCACGAATGATAAAGGAAAGAACTTGCCAAGTAGGCCAAACAATTAAACACAGGAGAAAAAGTGATGTACACTAGCAGGTAAATACTATGTCAGTCATAAGTTAATACATCTCAATTATAACCATCAATGTAAATGGACTCAATTCACCAATTAAAATAAACAAATTGGCAGAATGTATCAGGAAGCAAAATGCAACAGTATGCTGTATACAAGAAACACATTTAACTCATAAAGAAATTGATAGGCTAAAACTCAAAGAAAGAAAAAATACTACACATCACAGCACTTCTGAAAGAAAGCATGTAAAAATTCTGTTTGCACACAGTCTGAACTTCAAGCCAAGAATGGACAAATGAAATAAAGAAGGCCACTACAGATGGGTTAGGAGAAAAATGCAAGAGGAAGTAGTAGTCATAAGTACGTATGCACCAAACACAGGAATATCCAACTATATAAGACAAATCATAATGGGCAATCTTAATATCATAATACAACAATCTTAACAGGAGACCATAACACACCCTTACCAAAAAAGATAGATCAATCAGACAAAAATAAAAAAAATTAGCAAAGAAGTAGCAGAATTAAACCAGATCTTGGAACAAAAGTCCTTAGTGGACATATATAGAGTGCTCTACCCAACCGCTTCTGAATACACATTTCTTTCAGCTGCACATAGGACATTTTCTAAAATAGACCACACACTAGTTAGTCCATCGGTCATGCTTAAGTATATGCAAGAAAATGAAAATTATGCCATGCATAATATCTGACCACAGTGCAAAGAAATTGGAAATAAATGACAAAAGAAACCATAAAAATCCCATAAAGAAATGGAAATTAAACAGCACCCTTCTCAGCAACCAATTCACTACAAATGAAATTAAATAAGAAATTAAACAATATCTAAAGTTCAGTGAAAATTCAAGCACAACTTACCAGTATTTATGATATGCAATGAAAGCAATATTTACAGGGAAATTTATAGCTGTGAACTTACACACTAGGAAAACAGAACTGGAACAAATAAATACCCTAATGATGCACCTCAAATGTCTATAAAAGGGAGAGCAAACCAAACCCAAAGCCCAAATATGGGAGGAAATTATAGATCAGAGCATAAATTAGCGTAATTGAGACAAAGAAAACTATACAAAGAATTGATAAGTGAAAAAGCTGGTTCTTTGAAAGACCAAAATAAATTGATAAACCCCTAGTTAACCTCATCAAAAAAAGGAAAAAAAAAGTCAAATTTAAGCAATAAGGAATGACAATGGTGAATTTACTACAAATCTTGTGAACATTTAGAAGAACATCAATATCTGTTTTTGAGAATCTTTACTCTGACAGAAACAAGGACATAGAACAACAGAGTTTTCTTGAAAGGTACAAATTACCAAAACTGAATGTAAAAGACATAAGAACTCTCAGTAGCCCAATAATAGTCAATGAAATGTAAAATGTGATAATAAAAAACTACTGACAAAGAAAAGTCGAGGTTCTGATGGAATCACAGCTGAATTCTACAAGAAATTTAGAGAGGATGTAATCCCAATACTCCTCAAAATCTTCAATGTAATTGAAAAGGAAACAATTCTCCCAAAATCATTCCTGGAGGCAAGTATTATACTGATAGCAAAGCCAGAGAAAGATGAAACTAAAAAAGAGAACTACAGGTCAATCTCCCTCATGAACACAGATGTCAAAATCCTCAATAATATGCTAGCAAACAGAATACAGCAAACCTTTGAGAACATTACGCATCATGACCAGGTAGGATTCATCCCAGGGATGAAAAGATGGTTTGGCATATGCAGATCTATAAATACAGTACAATCATGTACAAAGTCCTGCAGAAAATTGGAATAGATGGGCTCTACCTCAATCTGATAAAAGCCATCTATGAAAATCCAACAGCTAATGTAATTCTAAATGGTGAAAAACTGCAATCTTTTACTCTCATATCTGGCACAAGGCAAGGATGTCCTCTATCACCACTGCTACTCAATATAGTTACAGAATCATTAGCTAGAGCCATTATACAAAAGAGAGAAATAAAAGGATAAAAATAGATAAAGAAGTTAATCTATCATTATTTGCAGATGATATGATACTCTACTTAGAAAACCCAAAAAAACTCCACCACAAGATACTAGAATTGATATGCAAATTCAGTACGATAGCAGGGTACAAAGTCAACACCCAAAAGTCTATTAACATTCCTCTATCCAGATAACAAATACACTGAGAGAGAAATTAGAAAAACAATACATTTTACAATAGCACCATGGAAAATGAAATACTTTGGGAATTAATCCAGTTGAACAATTAAAAAACCTATTGAATGAAAATTATAGTAGAACTTCCTGTTCCGGCCCCGACCCGAATCGCAGCTGGTAGCAGAGCCCGTGCGCCCGCCGCAGGTAAACTGCCTGCGCCCCTCTGCCCCGCCTCTGCGTTCCTGCGACTAACTTCCTGTTCCAGTCCCGACCCAAGTACAAACGGGTGGCACACCCCGCGCATCTGCCAAGGGTAAGCTGCCTGCGCCTCTGCCCTGCCTCTGCGTTCCTGCAACTAACTTCCTGTTCCAGACCCGACCCGAATCCCAGCCGGTAGCAGAGCGCATCCGGCTGGGTCAGGATCCATGGCCCGACTTCCCCTCCTCCGCTCCACCCCCCCCCC